>CAIGRP010030594.1:0-28047 GCA_903798385.1 Fraxinus cuspidata
TATTATTATTTTTTTGAAAGTCTCCCAAAATCTTGTGATTAATGAGAGACAAATTTTAAGATTTTCTTTTAATACTTTATGCTTATAAGTTAGTACCATAGAGACTTTTATAAAAGTCTCTTAAAATCTTTAAAATTTGAATACCCCAAAAGTTAAAGACTTCTAAAAATTTTTAATTGAATACACCGAAACTTTTAGAGACTTTTTAAAAATTTATAAAAGTTTCAATTGAATACATCAATACTTTTAGAGAGTCTCCAAAAATTTACATTGAATACCCCTAAACTTTTTAAATCCTAAAAATTTATTAAAAATCTCAATTGAATACGACCCTAATTTGGATTTTCTATATGAACAATTAAGGTTAATATCAAGAAATAACGACCAAATTAAAAGTTGAAGCCTGGGAATATGATCCCAACATGAGAATATAATCTCCATCTCGAATTCCTTGAATGCGGTCCAAATTTTATATTATTTTATTTGCAAAATAAAAAATAAAACTGAAAAAGCTGAGATTCGTCCCTGACAGATTTCTAACTTTTACCCTAAAATCTTTGCATAAAAGATTCTTTTTAGTTTTTCGTTTTCTGCATCGAAAAGGTAATTTTCAGTTTTATATTATTTTTTCAATTTTCTGTTCTTGGGAAAGGCACAGATGAATGTTCTCGATATATCTTTATATTTTAATAATTTGTTTTGACGCAAGTTGAAGTTGGTTGCACGTGTTATGCAGTTGTTGCTCAAAATCAGCCGTAAAAAAAGGTCGATGATTCCAGAGTTACTCCAAACTCTCCAATTGGCTGAATTGTTAATTAAATAATCATGAATTTGAAACCCAGAAGCTAAAACTAACTTGCCATCCACTAATTTCACACCCTTCCTATTGTTCTTGTACATACAGTTTCAGGTTTGGATCCCTGAATAATTTCGATTCGATATAATTTATGACGCCGGATGGGAATGGTGATATGCCGCGGCGGCAGCTGCTGGTGGCTGAGTCAGCGCAACAGCCTACTCCGGCGGAGTTCAAGGGGACGCCGGGATCGATACTCCACACAATACTGGCACTTGTATTGTGGTTGGGGTCCGTTCACTTCAACATCATCGTTGTCTTGGCTTCCTTCTTCTTCCTCTCTTTTACTCAGGCTCTCATGTTAGTGATCCATTTTTTTTCTGTTCATCTAGCGTGTGTTTGAATACTTTAATTTACTGAAGTTTGGATTTTGTGCTATTCATTTCAGGGTCATAGGACTGCTTGTGATATTAATGGTAGTTCCAATTGATGGCAGAAGCAAATGGGGACGAAAACTAGCGAGGTTAGCTTTCGATATTCTAGCATTCTTCGAATTTTTGTTTGCATTGATGTGGTTAAAATATTGGTAAGTTTTTTTTCAGGTATATATGTAAGCATGCGGTTGGTTATTTTCCAGTGAATTTGTATGTAGAGGACATCAAAGCCTTCGATCCTAATGAGGCCTATGGTAAAACTACCATTCTAGTTATTTTGTTTGTTCAAATGCGTTTTTTTTTTTTCTCTCCGTACGTTCTCGCTCTATGGTCCCAATTAAAGCCAAAGCTTGATATCTTGTTGGGATTTTGTCCCAGGATTCTACAAGCCTAAGTTCTAATATAATTTTTTAAGGCCATATTATTAAATACTACTTAATAGTGAATCAATTCTTATGGGAATATAATAAAGTTTTTGATTTGCAAGGCAACCAAGTTTGTTGATTTACTTGAGCTTAGATTGATCAAACTCTATTAATGAGGGCTCTAGCTCCCACTTGATTGAACTGATAAAATCTTTGCACTTCGGATTTGGTTCTGGCTTGTGCTTGGTTAATATCTTGTTTTATTGAATTTGCAGGAGAATCTACAAAAAAAAAATGTTGTTATGCAGTTGCATAGAAATTTTTCTTTTTCATTTTTAACTTTTCTATGTAGTTTCTCTTTTCAATCACGAGAAAGATTCATTACTGATATAGACTTGTACTGTTGTCAGAAAATCTCCCTTTTTCTAGGATTATATCAGGTCAAATTGATTCGTAAGTGTGGACATTAGCAAGAATATTCCAGGTTTCGAGTAGAAAAGATTTCTTGAAAGGAAAGCATTGCAGCTGATTTCCAACTGCATAGTCTCTAGAAGTTCTTGGCTAGCCCCAGGCTTTCTCTAAAAGCAGAATTAAGCATGTATAAGATCTGAGCATGCCATGCTTGTAACAGTCATTTTTTTTCATTATCCATTGGTTTTTTGCATTATCAGGATATTATTTTCCACCTTTTTGTATTTTTGTCAGCGAATGTGAATCTACTCGTGTTGCTTGTTCTAAGGTTTTCACTCCCTTATGTTTTATATGATCCTCTCCTTGAATTCCTTTTCCGTTTGTTAAGATTACTTCGAATCTATGCACACTAGTTTAAGGTTATAGTATTAGATTTTTATTATGTTAATAAAAACTAGGAATCAGGAGAGTCAGGAGTGCTCTGTCCATCTGTAGTTTCCCAGGCTTCTTTCTTATTTTGTTAGAGCAAAAAACAAATGAATCTCCTGCTTCAGTTAAGAACTTTGGACCTTACTACTTGCAGTTTTTGGCTACGAGCCACATTCAGTTTGGCCGATTGGAGTTGTTTCTCTGGCCGACCTAACAGGTTTCATGCCTCTCCAAAAAATCAAGGTTCTCGCTAGTACTGCTGTAAGAATCGCTAGCTTATACGTACAATACTATATAAAATCTTCAAATCCTCCATTTGCCATAATAATGAATAAACTGTGCTCAGGTGTTCTACACACCATTCCTGAGGCATATATGGTCGTGGTTGGGCTTAACACCAGCAACGAGGAAGAATTTTACTTCTCTTTTGGCATCAGGTTATAGCTGTATTATAGTGCCAGGAGGAGTTAAGGAGGCATTTTATATGGAGCATGGTTCTGAGGTTAATCTTTATAGCCCTATCTTTCCTTCTCTGCAAGCATGTTTCTTCTGCTTGTACATCACTAAGATATGATGAACTTGTGCCTTATTTCACTAGCTTCTTTTTCAGCTTTTCTGTAACGTGTGCCATGTACAGATATTGTCATCATCAATTTCCTTCGACCATTTTTCTGTGCATATCCAGTCTTTGAGCATCTAAGTTGGCTGCCTTAATAACATCTGGAGCGAATATCACACCTTTCATAATTTTCTTATCACTTTGAGATCAGACTTCTGGCAGTATCCTTAGTATGTTCCCAGGACTTCTTTGCATAAATACCTAGGAAAAGAAATTGCAGCAAAGATTTTAAAGAAAAGAACCTGCAGGAAGTTTGAGTGAGCCAGTAATACTCTTGGTTCTTAACTTTGGGAATTGATAGCTTCACTTACTTTTTTCGGATGCACAGATTTGACCAGATCACACTAGCTGAAGAGTGGGGGAAAAACTAGTTATATATAATTATTAATTATTATTTACTCTTCTCTGGGAGGGGAGGTGGGGGGCGATTAAACTTTTTGCCGCACAGATCCAAGATTGTACAGATCATTTGTGTCATGTTATTCCTTTTATTCCTTCGGTTTACATACTATCTGGTGGCATGGCTAATTTTAATGTTGCTGCTACAGATTGCCTATCTTAAAACAAGAAGAGGGTTTGTACGTATTGCTATGGAGATGGGCAAACCTCTGGTTCCAGTTTTCTGCTTTGGCCAGGTATAGAATTTTTTATTCTTTTTCTATATGTTCTGGTAATTGAATATTTGGATATCGGAAGGACTAGTCTATCACCAGTTGCCCGCCTCTTCATATAAACTAGCCTGGATTATATTTATATGTTTTCACAATGTATCAAGTAATTGAAAAGTAAAGAAGGGTTTACTTGACTTTGACACATATTTACTCCAATTTGTAACTCATGAATTTCTTGATGAACTTCAAGGAAATGAGTTGAGAGGTAGAGCCACAGAGGAAAGACAAACATAAAATATGTGGAATTTTAGGTGGCATCATAAACTCTTAGAGTTGGGTACATTTGTAACTCATCAATTACATGGTTGAATGTTGTGCCGAAGAGATCCTTGGACTGTGAATCACTATTTCTCCCATTCTCCATTTTTTTTAATGGAATATAAGATGATGATTTGTTTATAATTTCTTACTTGCCAAAACAGAACACTTCATTCTTCACTATCCTTCTTGTTGATAATAATAAATAGCAAAACATTTTGTTGCTTCAATCTGAAAGATGAAGACAATATATAGATTTTTATTGTAGTTTAAAATAAGATCAAGAAGTTCACGTGAATGAATCCTTATAGAAGGTGAAGTACAATTTTTGTTGGACAACTAGTTGTCTTAGTCTCCCCAGAATGTACTATTTTCAATCTGAGAAGCATCAGTGCATCATTGTAACTTTCAATTAAATAACAAAACAAGGAGCTAGGCCTTTACTCTCAACAGAATTAGGATCAACTACCATGAATTTATTTTCACCAATTTTGTTAATTCTAGTACCCATCTTATGAAGGTCCTGAATCAATATTTTTTTTACTTCCACACAAGGCCATGTTAATTTTGTTCTACTGTCTCCTTTTCCAATTGGTTTTGTTGGGATTTCATCTCTCTTGTGAATGAGAGCTTCTTCAGGTTTGCGTAAGGTGTGTAGGGACCTTAAGTTTATCTATCCTAAGTTAGCCACATCTACTTGTTGGCATAAATCTTTCGTTTCTTATTTTATCAGTTTAGCATGGTAGCTCCATCTAAAAAAACCTATTTTTTGCTACGTTTATCTAATCAAGTTTTTATTCTTTACCGACAACTGAGCTCCGTAACGGCGTAAAGCATAAATGATCTAACATCGTTCTCTATATGGCGTAGAATCATATGCCATTCTCGGTTTTGTCAGTGCTATTGTCATCTATACGTAGTATTGGAGAATACTGAGTTCCGTAAAGCATAAATGATCTAACATCATTCTCTATATGGCATAGAATCATATATCATTCTCGGTTTTGTCAGTGCTATTGTCATCTATACGTATTATTCTCTTCAAGTTGGCATTGCTTATTAATAACTGAATCTAAAAACAATCACTCTTTTGGATCGATCTTCCATTGTGGTTCCATTATCATCCTTGGTTCTATTATGCCTGAAAGGATATCTATGTATTCTTTCTTAGATGCTTTAACTTAAAAACTTGGCATTTTGAACTGCTTCTCCAAAGTCAACATAATATTTACTTCCCTCCTACTCTCATCAATTAAAAATTGTGTTATCTATTAATAATATGCACAAATGAACCTATCAGGTTTGCCTTGTAAGCTCATCCATGATTCGATATAAAATGTAACTTAGCATCAGTTAGACACACATTCTTTCAAAATATATTATTTCATAACTTATTTTCAACCACACACTCCAATAAAATAATATTTTCCATCACATCAATAATTTTTCCTTAATTTTTAACCACATATTTCCCATCATATCACTATTTAAAATATATTCTTTTCTCAATAATATCGATCAAACACACCATTAGGATAGAATTTCAATGCGAGGCTATATAAAATATATTTCTGTACTATTACCTCTAGTACACCTTACACTCATCACAGCTTCATTATATATAATTGGTTTTCTCTTGCAACCGCCATAGTTGGTCCCAAGCCTGAATGAAGGAGGAGAGTTGCAGTAGGTTTAGTGCTAGCTTATAACTTTGTAATATCCATGACATGAATCTTTCATAACTTAGTTTTCAATCAAAAGAATGAAAATTAATCTCTGATATGATCACTCCATTTCATCATTTCTTTCCAAGAAATTCAGTGGTTCTGCAAGAGCAGACTAAATCACCAGACTGTCCTATCCTGTTATACCGTCTTGCATTTCTACTCTTCTTGCTACTTGCCATAATGTTTTAGCTTGTACACTAATTGATGCTTGTGAAATTTGGTGCAACATGCATAAGATCAAAGCTTATGTTATTTCTCTAAAAGTGACGTTTATGTTATAACTACATTTGGTTTATTAGCAAGGTTTTATTTGTTAATAATTTTGCAGACTGATGTCTACAAGTGGTGGAAGCCTAGTGGGAAGCTGTACTTGGAATTCTCTAGAGCAATAAAGTTCGCACCAATTTTTTTCTGGGGTGTACTAGGGTATGTTCAGCTCCAAAAAAAATTCCAACTGGCTTTTATGTTTTGCTGCTGTGCTTTCTTCCTTTATGATTGCGTCAAACACATGGAGAAATAGCATGCTTGATCTCAAGATTACTAATCTTTATCTGATAAAATGATGTAGCATATGCTGTAGTGTTGATCTGTTACTCTTCTTTCTAACGAGTATAAGGGAAGGGCAATAGGAGAGGAATGGTAGAATCTGTTACTCGTGATCGGATATGTCTAAAGAAAAGAAAGGAAAAGGAGGCAGAAGAATTTGGGAATACTGAGAACTTAATTTTGTTTCCTCTCCTTACAATACAGATCTATTCTTTTCTTATTTTTCTTCTTTTGATAATTTATCCAAAAAATACGTGGATAGTCATTAGCCTTGATTTCCCTTCCTTCTCTTTCATGATTTCCCTTTCGAAAACACTGTTGGGCACACAGTGCTTAATGCTCTGCTTTCCATAAGTGAGGCGATGCCTATTTGTTTGATTAAAATTCATATGAATGTGATTACTTTAATTGAGGATTTTTGCTAATTTCTCTTCGTGGTAAGTTTTGAAGTGCTGTACAACTTTGCATTCTCCTTGTTTTTCATATGTTGACAGCTTCTTGTTTGTAATCTCCAGTGACAGTTTCTCATTTGGCTCATTTGGGAAATTGCTACGATACCTCATAACTACTCTGTGGACTGTGATCAAATATTCTTTGCAGTTCCAACTGTTTTTAAAGCAATGTGCATCTTCTAAATTAAATTTCGGACAAGAAACCATGAATCATCTAAAAGATCATAATAAAACATTCAACAGATTAAAAGTCTTATTTTCTAATGAAAACTTAAAATGGATCGACTAAGTAGCAAATACTAAAATCACATGACAAGTCCATTAATTCATAACTCGAACTAAAGTCTAAAACAAATGAAATATATATTTAAAAAATTGTTGCTTTGGCTTTAAAAGAAAACTGCAAACTCAGTGACAAGAAAAATATAAAAGAAAAAGAATGAAATCATACATCATTTATACGCGATTGTTTGCCATTAAGGAGTTGCAGCCTTATTTGGGCACTTTAGTTGTAGGAGGTTCCACAAGCCTGTATCACCTTGTTGTCTTCTCCATTCTCAAGTTCTTTTTCCTTAGCGTATCTCTCGATGTTGGGTTAATGTGCAAATCTCTATACTTAAGATAGCCCAAGAAACCCTTAAAACGTTTTAGGCTAAAGAATGCAGCGCAAAATGCTGATGCTGGTAATAAGCAGTCCACGACACTCCACAGCTGCGGGCTGATGCCCCTTGGCACGCTCCTCATAAAAACACTCAAAGCATGAGCTTCAAGACTCTCAACAAAGGCCTCGTGCTTTTGAGCCTAGCATGATGGCAATTACTTGGTTTATCTAGATAGAAAGGAATGTGGAAATATTTCAGGATCATACACTGATTGTTTCTTTACTGCTTGTGGGAAAGGGTGTGGTATGTGTTAGTTTTCAAGGTTTGGTTGATGTGATACATTGGCAAGGCGTTTTTTTTTTTTTTTTATAATCTTGTTTTATTTCTTTGTTAACTACTGCAATTTATGATATCTTTCCTCGATAATTTCGCCACTTGCCATAGTAAAAGAATTTCTATATTCACGGAAAAGCAGAAATGAATTAGTCATAGGAGATGAACTCATCCATTGTGAACTTCTTTTCAATGTTTTTTTGTTGCAGTTCTCCTCTACCGCTTAGGCATCAGATGCACGTGGTGGTTGGTCGTCCCATTTTGCCAAAGAGAAACCCACAACCTACTGTTGAAGAGGTAATCCTTGGCAAGAACTTTGTTTGCAAACTTTATCTGGATGAATGCAGTATAGGCAGAATGTTAAAAAGAGGAACCTCACAATTCAATATGCAAATTACCTTCTCTCTCAGAGATTTCTGTTTAAAGAATATGAAGATATATTGTCCTCTTTTTTAGAAGTTAAAGTTGATTGTTTCTGTTATTCTATGAAAGATCCTTGGTATTAAAGTTGGTTGTAGTATTCAGTTATTCTTCTCTTTATGGAATTAGAAATCTGTGTGGTGTAATACTACAGATATATTCTTCTCTCTTAAGTATACTGAAATGGGATGTTATTTATGGTTTTCCTTTTTTTCTTCTGATGGATATACGTTTTACTTACAACTGCTCAAATGACAGTTGATTGTAATCGACAAGTTTTTATTCTATTTCTGGTTTTCATTTTAGGTTGCTGAAGTCCATGGGCAATTTGTCGAAGCACTTCAAGATCTTTTTGAAAGGCACAAGGCGAGGGTTGGTTACGCTGATATGCAGCTGAAAGTTCTATAATAAAATCAGTCTGTACTTGTAAAATTATCCCTGTTCCTTGTTTAGCTTCTTTTTATACATTCTCGTACTGCTAAATTAAATTCCCAGTGAAGGAAAAAAGGGGAAAAAAAAGAAAAAAGAAAAAAAAAAAGAACTAAGCATAGCTGCAGATAACCAACACATAGGTGTACATGATGTGCTAAACATTTCACATTTGTACATGTACATGCACATATTTATGATTTTTTTTTCTTCCAAGCAATTTCATATTCACATTTGGCTCACATTAAGAGCTTAATGTTGTGTTGGTAATATTTGCATATTAGTGTCGTTTGTCCGCACTTATTTTAGCTTTTTGCAGTCCAATCGAGCAGCTCAGAACAGCTTGGTAGGTATGCCTCAGCTGCACCACCTCACAATATTTTGTAATAATGCACTTCAACATTCTCAATGTGGTCTTCCAAGATCATCAACGATTCAACACCAGTGCAATACGACGAGGTCTAATGTCGGGATGGTTGACTTATGCTCTAGTTCATTAAGAGACTTATGTGCCATAATACAAGAGAGAGAGAATGCTGGAAGACCTATCCGTTAAAATATGGGTGTATCCTATCCTAGACGTTCTTAAAAGTAAGTTCGTCAAAGATTCTCGAATAGGGTAATCTTTCGAACTGTTGCTGAATTCATAAATAGGTAAGATACAATCTAACGAACTAAAATATCTTAATAGTCAGAGGAAAAAAGAGCAAAAGTGATTCCCACGGTCATGAAGAGCGAAGTGGGAGTGGCATGAATCGTGATTGACATAAGTGGATATGTGAGGAGGGATACCAATGACCAACCAAGGGACAAATGTAGATATTCTATCCGAATTCATTCATTTCCTCGTTCACTCTCAACCTATGAAAACACCCAAAGTAATTTCACTTCAAAAGTTCCAAGGTACACAAACTAGAATTTGTGGTAAAATCATCAAGTGTAACACCAAAAACTTGGTACATACTTTCTCGTAGCGAGCTCTTGAATTTTGACTTGACCATCAAAGTGAAATCGACCACCCTCTCTGGAATATGACACAGCGTCGTATTTTGCTTTGCTGTTATCTTCTGAAACAAGTTCATGGAGATGACATGATCCGTGGCTATATTTTAAACTTCTTTCCAAAAAATAAATACAATTTTAGTTGTATTAAATGTGTACAAATTTTATATTAGAAATGCATTGAAATGGAAGTATACAGCATTAAAATTACTATGGAACAGAAACTACAATGCTTTTCATAAGATTTTTCATTAAAAATAGCTGTTCCGTGACCTGTGAAATTCATTTCAAGTCAGCAGCATTCAGCATTACGTCCTGGATGTTTATCCTTCCTGTCGGGCATAAATTATGAAACGTTGGGCAAAATTTATCAGAAAATTTGAAACAGTTGAAGGCTATAGGAATGTGGTGCAGCAATAGGTTGTTTATTTTGGTAATTGTAGAGCAGGGAGCGAAGTTTTTAGAGGGAGAAAGAGGTAGTACTAGGCCAACAGGTTAGAAATTCCTAAGCTAATCAAGATCGAGAAATCGAAATTTTCTAACGACTGCCCCAAACCCACTAGAATCTTGCTCAACAGAAGATGGAGGTAACTTGTGGTCTGAACAGGGCATAACTTGATACATAACTTTTCATTAGACCAGCAAGAATATTTCAAGAATATTAGTACTCCCTCTTATAGTCCTTAAACTTCAAAGCAGGAAATTGAATTCGTTAAGAAAAGCACATGTATTCTCATATACTGAACAAATAAAAATGGCCCAACTTTAAAAAGAACATATCTATAAATTTCACTGTTCAGATTTATGTAAGAAGTGCAACGAAATTTCGCTATTGTGGAGAACACCTAAGTCCTCGAAGCATGGCAGCTTCTTCCTACATGGCTGCACGTCAACCTTGAAATAATAGTAAAATAAGCAATCATGTAACTGAAGCCTCTGCTTTTTTATATTATCAGAAGGTAAAAGCACGAGACAACAGAATATGCCAAGCCGCATTGCAAGATCAGTTTTGCTACAATTTCGGATAATTTTGACATATTCTTTGACATTATGCCACATGGCGTTGTCAATCATCTGTTTGAAAAACGCAATAGTTTTCGCACCAATGAAAACCCATCAAAACTGCTTCTGTCAATGTGGGCACCAAATTCTGGCAAAATAACTTAATTCTTGCAAGATCAGTTTTGCTACATTGTCAGACAGTTTTGACACATTCTTTGACAGAATACCGCATGACATTCTGTCATTCGCCTATTTGAAAAACACAACAGTTTGTGCTCCAATGAAAACCTACCAACACTGCTTCTGCCAAGGGGGTGGGCATCAAATTCTAGCAAAACAGCTTAATTCTTGCAAGATCTTGCAAAACAATTTTGCTACATTGCCAAACAATTTTGACACATTCTTTGACAGAATGCCACATGACGTTCTATCTTTCGCCTATTTGAAAAACACAACAATTTTGCACTAATGAAAACTCGCCACACTACTTCTGTCAGAGGGTGGGCACCAAATTCTAGCAAAATAGCTTAATTCTTGCAAGATCAATTTTGCTACATTGCCAGACAAGAAGATTCAAACGGGAAAGTTGGATACTTGCTTTGTCTCTACGTTGGGCGCCAATTGAAGACCCTTTTTTTTTACTTTAGAAGTTAAACAAAACTATGCCCTTGTTTGTTTTTCACTCTTTCAAAACTCTTTTTCTATATACTCATTTTCAATTATACATTTACGTAATAAAATATTCTATATAAACCAAAAAAAATTTCCCACTTTTTAACTACACATTCTCCAAAAATTCATTATTTAAAACATCGTTTTTCCAAAAAAAAAAATGGCCACCAAACTGGGCTACATTTTTTCAATACTCATTTTCAACTATATTCTCTCATACAATAATGTTACACATAAATCCAATTTTTATTTTTTAACAATACATTTTTAAAAAAAAAAAAATCACTATTTTAAAACACATTTTCCTCCAAAATCTCATTTTAATGGACTCCAAACACGGGCTACAATGTTTGAAAATGGAAAGATTGCATATTTATAGTTAAAAGAGACAATTTTAAAATTAAACCCTCGCTTGAGCCACATTTTCTCAAAAAATCATTTTTTTCAAAATTCATTTTTAACCACATTCTCCAATAAAATAATTTTACATGTATGTCAAAAACTTTTTCTTATTTCTTCACAACACATTGTTTAAAAAATCATTATTCCAAATTGCATTTTTTCTCCAAAATGAGGCTCAAACAAAGGCTAAGAAAATTATTTTAAAGATTCAAAAATCAGGGCATAATTCAAATTGATTAATTAAATATATTTTATTAATTAAATATATTAAAGTCACAATACTATACAGTTTATATTTACAATTATGTACTAGTCACAATTATAGAACGTCACAGTTACAAATCATAAATTTTATAACTCACAATTTAGTTATCGATCACAAATTATGAAATTATTTTTTTATCACAACTTATTTCAGGATCACAAAAATCAAATTTATTGGTGACGAGTTATTTCTCGATCATGAATTATCAAATTAATTGGTCACGACTTAACAAATTGTTGGTCACAGCTTAAACAAATTGTTTGTCACAATTACAAACTTAGTCGTGATCTCACATTTGTTTAGGTCACATATTTTTTATTGGTCACAAATTCTCTATTTTATCGATCATATATTATTTATTGATCACAAATTAACCAATTTATTAATCACAATCATCCAAATAATTAATCACAAACAATCTTCTTCCCATCTCACCCAACCACTCCACTCTACCGCCCCCACCTGCATCACCACTACCAATCTCTACTATCGGCCACGCCACAACCACTCCTCCACCCCACCACCTCCATCACCTCACCACCGCCCCTGGTAATAACTACCATTTTCAATTGCAAAACAATCACCACCACCAAAAACCACCCGACAACACAACCATCGCACCATCGTTACTGCCTACTTCGCACACTGACAACTGCTAGCAACGCCCCTCACCACCACCCATCGTTGTTGCAAACCATCCAAACCTTCGCAAAAAGCATTAAAAAAGCATCGACCACCACAACAATAACCATGACTCCATAGTAAAATCCCGAAAAACACTACCAATGCCAAATTTATCCCAAATTGCACAACGACGTCATTTGCTGTTATTGCAGCGGCACACATGTCGTGCACATCTGCATCATCATCGTTGTGCGCATTGTGTGAACGCCGCTACTGCAACAACATCTAATTCACCACTACTGCAATGACGCTCACTTGATCGCATCATCATCATCGTAGTGGTTCTCATAGCGCCACCATGGTGGGTTGTCACATTTTCGATAAAGAGATCAACGAGATAGAAAATAGGATGCAATAGACAGGGGGAGAGAGAGAGAGAGAGAGAGTGTGTGTGTGTGTGTGTGTGTGTGTGTGTGTCATGGGGTGGTGGTGGGATTATTAGTAATTATAACCTGAATTTTGAAATGTGAAACTTAAAATATGATTTATGAAGTACAAACTTCAAAAACAAGGGTGTAAGTCTAAGTCTCATTTTTGTCAAAAAATTAATGCATTATTGAATAAAAAATGTGTAGTTAAAAAATAAGAAAAAATTTTGAATTTACGTGTAATATTATTTTATTGCAGAATGTGTAGTTGAAATGAAGTCAAAACACAATTTAAGAATGATTTTTTTTTTCCCAAAAAATGGAGCTCAAACAAGGGCTGAAAATTACTTTTATTTAGTCCATGTTTGATCTCTCTTAAAAAAAAAATTTTTTTTCAAAATTCATTTTCAACCACACATTCACCTAATAAAATAATTTTATACATATATCCAAAACTTATCTGTATTTTTTAACCCACATTATTAAAAAAAAATCACTATTAAAAAAATTATTCTTCAAAACACTGAAGCTCAAACTAGCATGAAAGAATAGCACTCGCCAATACCATGAGAATACGTGTAACATTAATTATTTCACCTTGGAGCTTTAGAACCAAAAATACTTCCACACAAAAAATTCCCTTAAAACACATATTATGCAACAATCGACAAGACCAATATAAACCATGGAATACACCTAAAAAAACCTACCACAACCCAATGAAAACAAATAACTTCAAGCAGTTTTGCGTAATCAATATCTTGCAATAAGATGTACAATTAATTAAAAAAACATGACAACTGCCATGCACAGAACATCCCATATGAAAATCTACAAATGGAAACGGCAGTGGATATAAGAAGCCATCGGCGATAT
This sequence comes from Fraxinus cuspidata, assembly GCA_903798385.1. Lineage (NCBI taxonomy): Eukaryota > Viridiplantae > Streptophyta > Magnoliopsida > Lamiales > Oleaceae > Fraxinus > Fraxinus cuspidata. Next base: position 13,764 of record CAIGRP010030594.1, read on the forward strand.
TTTATAGAATAATACACAATAAAATTATAATGAAAACAGATACAAGACTTCAGTTTAAATAGTGTAAAATGCCTGCTTCAAACGGCATAGCAACTTCCATCATGAATCTGGCACCATCAACACCAAGTCCAATTCTTCATCGGAATCAATCACATCTTCAAAATCATAATAAGGATTTGCCTGCGACAAATGTTAAACATCATCGTTTTATTCAGACACAAATGTTTTATTGATCTAGAAAGATAAATTTAACTTGAACTGGTAACTCTTATTGCTTTCAGAACTACAACACATGAATTCATTAACCTGTAAATCTTCTACAAGAAAGATGAGGAAATGACACTGATATCAGATATGTTGCTCTCTCCAAAGAAAGCCAAAAAGCCTCCAACTATTTATATTTCCACATGATGTGTAATTTAATACATAAGATTTCAATTTTCTGTTTCACATATGGTTTGGTTAAATAGGATCACCTTTGGTCTTGGAGTAACAGCCTCAAAGCTATGGAAAATTGGGGAGTCAAAATCTGGGGGTTCCAAGACAATATATGCTCCTTTGTTTCTGTACCTCTCTTCTGTTGCCTGCAATGTGCACAATATGTCAAATAATCATCAATTTTTTGTTATATCTCTGGGAAATAGCACTTAAAACGGCACATTTTTGCAAAGAGGTACAATTTTAATACTATGCATATGGCAGAGATGTGCAAGGACATTGTAAATTATTAAGTTAGGAGAACTCCATAGTTTCTTGTATTATGCAGACCAAGCCTTACATTTTCCAGGGTCCAGACTTATGATGAATTCTGATCTAAGAGTTAGTCTGTGGCAGTAAACCAGTTAAATATTATCGGTTACCTTAAAATATGGGTTCCAAGCTACATTAAGAAAGCTATTATTCCTCCAAAATAAATTTATACCCTGTTTGATATAGATCTTTTGAGAAAAGATTTTCGAAAAGTGAATTTATTTTTTTTTATGGAGAATTTGCGGTTAAAAGATACAAAAAGTTACGGGTCCACGTGTAAAATTATTTTATTAGGAAAATGTCTGGTTAAAACTGAGTTTGAGGAAAAACGAATTTTAAAGAATTTCTACCAAACATGAGCTTATTTTCATTTGGAAGGCAGAAACAAAAAGAAAACAAGTAAACAGAAGCCACAACACCACCGTCACTGGACGTTGTTTAATATTCCACTCCGTTCAATTACAATGTCAACTTTGTTTCAACTACATGTCAATTTAAAAATATAGACAAGAAAATCCATGGTGTGTTGGTTCCACTTTTTAGATTTTCGAATAGCAACGCAAAGACGCATGTGCCATTACAGAAGCCCAAAATAAAATTAGACAACAGGAGAACTACTTATGGTGATTGGTGACAGAAGGAATTTAATGCACAGAGTTCGAAGTTACCTGAAACTGTGGATAATCTGGGGCACTAAATAGTGTGATGAGTTTCCCAGACTCTACAATATGATCTATAGTATATCCTACATCCATTCCTCCAAGATCAGGCCGCTTATCCCTTGCATCAGGACCTTCATGCGACCTAATGATCAACTGAGGTAACCAGAAATAAAAGTTTATCAAATCAATTCCAACACTAGTGTGCCAGACAGATTAAATTTAATCAAATTTCATATAACAGCCGATGAGAAAAAATTACTGTTTCTACCAAAGGCAGTAGTTAAGATTTGTTATGCCCTTAGCCAGGCTTTAAGATTTATTACGACCTTAGCTAGGCCTTTTATTACTTAAAATTACAACTCAAGCTCTAACAGTATCCGTGGACAAGCTAAACTAATGAGCTGGATTTCATTTTCATCCCTTGAGGGGAAAAAAAGTTGTAAGGACATATTTAGTCAAGTTTCTACATGCTCATTAAAATAATTGAGGTGGAAGGGGGAAGGCATTCTGAAGGCACCCTACATATATCTCTACTTGCTTCTCTTCTATCCCACCATCAATTACCACAGAGAGGAAGGATAAGATTTAGGAAAAGAAGGGAGGAAAAGGATTTTTTACAAGAGTTGTTTGCGAGGAAAAAATTTGAAGGGCCCGTTTGACATGACTTTTGATTTTACTTTGAGCTTTTACAGGAAGTTACCTTACTTTTTGTTTAAAAACTAATTTTTAAAAAACTTCCTATTCCGGAAGTACTTTTAGTGGAAACCACATTACACTAGCTTCCTCTAAAAGCTCTTTTAACTTCCAAAAGCACTTTAATAAAATTAGTTAAACAAATCCAAAAGCAGCTTTTGGGTGGGTCTCAAAAACACCTTTTGACTTTTCAAAAGTCATACCAAATGGGATACAAGAATACTAAAATCTCATTTTGACTTTTCAAATGTCTCGTATAAACTAGCTGAACCATGAAAGAGGATACAAGAATATTGAAAAATGGAAACTGCAACTTCAAGTCATCACTTTCTATATCATCCTAGATGATGATGTTGTGAACAGCAGCTGAAAGAAAGAAGCCATCAGTGTGATCTAACAGTTGTGCGCATTAATATACTGCAATAACATAAGTAGATATCGAGTTGCATTTTATTCACAACTTAAGCTAGTTCATATCACATGTTCTCAATTAAGTTCAGAAAGAAAAGGACGAAAGAATGGCAGAAACGCCTGTCATAAGCAATATGATATGGAACAGGAAATGAGAAAATATTTCTTGGATAGAATGCCTTCACCTTTAAATTGAACTTCTTCAAAAATTCTTCAGTACAATCTGGACCCCACAAGAGACCAATGCCTCTCTCTTTATTTGGGGAAAGACCAGGAATCATTGATGGATCTGACCAGAGAACATCACCAGGAATCAAATTTGAACCTTCCCAAGGAGGATCAAGGACAGATCTCCTAGCCTTGGCCAACTCTTCCAAGGAACCAAGAGTTAAAGCATTGCCTTCAGGGTTATGAACTACTTTACGATTCTTCTTTTTAGCCCTTTTTGATGGGGTGACAACTGTTCCGCGAAAAAGCCCTCCATGTGCTGTATAAACACGTCCAGCTATAATGGAAGCAAGAGGAAGTCCTTCAAAACAGCCTAGACACTTCCTGTAGACATGTTTTCCACTATCTCCGTACTTGATCAAGACTTCTTTCTCAAATCCATAAACAGATGTACAATATTTTGACTCATGATTTCCCCTAAGCAAATATACCCTGTGAGGCATAAGAACCTACAGAATATGAAGTCCATTACAATTTCGAAGTACAGTTACATTCCGAACATGTATTTCTGAATATGTAGTTAAATTGTATAAATAAAGTTCATTATCTAAGAATATGGAAACAATCTCGTGATAAGAGCGGAGGAACATAAATCTTAAAGGATTCTACTAAATATAAAGATTATATTTAAATGTTCTAGAATGTGTCAATGAGATCGACTGTGATCAAGGAGATTGACAAAGATTATGACTTGACTTAATTATATTTATAGTTGTATTTACCGTATTTAGGTTGATTACAACTATTGTATTTACCGTATTTAGGTTGATTACAACTATCATATTTAGATTGATACAATAGTTGTATAAGATAATACCCTTTCTAAATAATGCAATGAATCCATCAAGGAAAGATCATTTAGTCAAAAGTTTGTCTGATATCAAAGACTACCTCGTAGACTTTATATTGAATCCTCGATTTTCTTTGGGCATAACTCAGCCTCTCAGATGTGGGTTTCTTGTGGTGGTCGACGGATGACAATTTTTGTCGACGTGACTCTTCGGTGCGTTGAGTGTGGTGCATTTCCTAACATCCCAAACCTATTTTGATCTACCTAATTTCTATCTCTATTTTATTGTTCCCTCTCGTTAAAAAAAATAATAATAGAAATCTCTTGCTACATAATTTTCTTTTATGGGTTTTTGAGTTCTTTTGTGTGCTGTCCATTGAAGCTTATTTTGGAAGGGTAAATTGTGGCATGCACGTGTTGTTATTTTTGGGTTGCCCATTGGAGTTTGGCCTTTTAATTCTTTAGTACATCAGTTTCTTGTCAACAAATTGATACTTCTTGACCATCCAGTATAAATTTGAGGGAGTGTCAATGAGATCGATAGAGATCATCGAGATTGATTAATCATAAAATATTGACGAAAATTATGACTTAACATAATTATGTATATAATTGTATTTACCATATTAGGTTGATTACATCTACCATATTTAGATTGATACCATAGTTGTATAAAGTAATATTCTTCCTATATAACGCAAGAAACCCCTCAAGGGAAGATCATTAAATCAAAAATTTGTCAAAATATACATAAATAGATAGAAAATTACTTGTATAATATGCCGAAAGTTTCTTTATACTCGATTAAAACTAAGGGACCAAACTAATAACTTTCTATAGTTGAAGGACCCAATGTGCACTTTTTGAATTTCAAATTTTGGTAAAGAAATTATCATGGAATTGTCATGTTTAGTCAAGAAAAAGATTATGAGATCGTATTTAGATTATGGAAAGTAACTTAATTTCTACTTTGATTAAATGTGACTACATGATTTGATATAAATATCGCATGTAAATTAACCTACTTAATTGGTTAATTATTATAATTAGAGAAACTTTTATCTACTAAAAATTAGACACGTTATTTGTGCATGTACAATTAACAATCTCACATTTTTATATGGTATAATAGAATATTTAATTTGGCATAATTAAATCAAATGTTTAATTACATGGCAAAATTTTATTAGTAGCAATTATATATTTATTAATATATTTAATTGGATAATTAGTTGAGTGATTGATTAAATTTTATATGGAAAAATGTGTGGCATTAATAAAAAAATGAATCCTTATACCAAAAAATAGGTTAAGGGGTCAAACCTTAGAAATCCTTATTTATACTCTTACACACACACAACTTATGTTGTACTTTATCTCTCTCTTCATCTCAACTCATATTCCGCACACATTTTCACATTATAAAGTTTAGCACGCACGGTGTCCAAGAAATTTTGGAGTGAAAATCAAACAAAGCAATTTCTTTGATTTACATTTATCTTCTTCCATACAACTGCAAGTGTAGTAATACAAATTGTTTTTTCAAATATTTGAATTACGTTGTTTTTTCAAATATTTGAATTACGAAAATTTATGTAATGAATATGATGATACGAAAATCTAAGTTATGATTTATGATAAGGGTTTTATATTTGTAAGTTCAAAGGACCGGAGTTTAGTAGCGTCACGCACGAGAATTAGAGCTATGAAAATTTCTATTTCAACTCCTATTTCACAAAATTTCTATCTATTTAAAAAAAAAAAAAAAAAAAATTGATACCTTTCGGATATTTTCCATTTTCAGACACTCCCATTTCATGAAAATTTCAATTGTAGGAAACTTTTAAATTGAGAGGCTTCCATCCTTCTGAAATCCTAAGTATGAATAGTGATACTGATTAAGCTTTTTATACCTTTCGTAGATGGCTAGAGATCTAGCCCAAACACAAAATCTCACGAAACATTTGGATACTATATTTACCGAGGGGCTCGACTTAAAGGACATGAGTTTAAGAAGGATGAGTCATTTTTCCCCCTCGTTGGAAACCTTACCGGATATTGGAGAAACTTCGTTGCATTGGATTTAATGTATGACCGGCAGATATTTGCCGAACACCCTATTTGCAGCCTTAGAGAGAGGTGGAGGTTCAATGCAAAGATTATAAAGTAATTAAAAGGCTCAAGGGGTACGAACCAAACCGCTACCCTTTAGAGGACCTAGAATTGAACCAGGAAGAGAGCACTAGGGAAACTACTAGATTATAGTTTTATGTTTCGATTCTTGTTTACTATATGATTTCCTATGTTTGTTTGGACGCTTGTTATACCTTGCGATCCTTTTATCTAGTAGATATTCCTTTTTTTACTTAAATAGAGGGAATTCCCTCCGCACCTTTATGAAATCATTAAAATTCTACAAATAAAATATGCAAATGTTTCCTCATTTAATCTTTACTTATTGTAATATTGTTTATTAAGCCTATAGCACCCCGAGGTACAAGAGCAAACAACAATGGTGAACAGCCCCAACAATCGCAGACCGCCACCCTTTAGAGGACCTAGAATTGAACCAGGAAGAGAGCAATGGGGAAACTAGATTATAGTTTTATGTTTCGATTCTTGTTTACTATACGATTTCCTGTTTGTTTGGACGCTTGTTGTACCTTGCGATCCTTTTATCTAGTAGATATTCCTTTTTTTTACTTAAATAGATGGAATGCCCTCCGCACCTTTATAAAATCATTGAAATTCTACGAAAAAAATATGCAAATGTTTCGTCATTTAATCTTTACTTATTGTAATATTGTTTATTAAGCCTATAGCACCCCCGAGGTACAAGAGCAAACAACAATGGAGAACAGCACCAAAAATCCCAGCCTAGTAGCATTGCCCACAGTTTGCTCTGTAATTTCTAGCTATGATGAGCACATTCGTCCAAGCAACTATGCCGTAGCAAACACCACCACGACAACTGACACCGCCACCATAATCGTCGCCACCTCAGCCACATGCACCAGCGGCAAGAGAAGACAACATCAATATTGATGCTATTATTGTGGAACTTTTCAAGAAACACCCCCCCCCCCCCAACCTTCGAGGGTGGCATTGACCCATTAGAAGCCGAGGATTGGTTGGTCGGAATAGAAAGGATTTTTGGTTTACATTAATTGTCCAGATAGTAGGAAGGTTACCTGCGCAACATTTATGCTTAAGAAAGGTGTCGTGCTGATGGGACTCCACCTAAGATTGAGGGCTCGCGGACAAATCTGGACATGGAACGAATTCAAGGAACATTTCTTGAGGAAGTACAACCCCATGGGAGTCCACAATCAGAAGGAGAGAGTTCCTCAATTTAGTTCAGGGCTCGATGTCCTTAATTGAGTATGAGAGGAAATTTGAGGAATTATCACATTATGTCCCTAACCTTGTGAACACAAAAGAGAAAAAGGCAATACGTTTTGAAGGGGGGCTAAGAGATAAACTAAGACGGGCTTTGGTAATACTTCAACTGAGAACCTTCCATGAAGTGTTAGCAAAGGCGCAATTGGCAGATTTCAAAATTCAAACGAGTGGGGAGAACCAGCAGCATGTACAGCTAGAAAAGCGCTAGTAGGAGGATTACAAAGGAAAAAGGAAGTAGAACTTCGTAAAGAAGTATAAAGGAGACCCAAGTGCGAACAATCAGTAGTATCTAACTTGCAGCAAGTACCAAAAGCATCATGCTAGAGCATGCCTCATGGGACCGGTGTATGCTTCAATTGTGATGAAACTGGCCATATGGCAAAGACATGCCCTAAGGGACAAAAGCCGCAACAACAACAGAAGCCTGGGAATCCCCCTAGACGCCAAACTAAGGTGTATGCACTCACAGAGCGAGAAAAAAACCAGGATCGCAACGTCATAGTAGGTAGCATGATTATATCTCGCACTTCTGTTTATGCTTCGATTGATTCTAGTTCCACGCATTCTTTTGTATCTCCTAAGTTTGTGAGCAAACTCAATGCACCTCGTGAACATACAAGTGTTCCCTTAGAAGTTGCTATGCCCCCGAGAGAAATGTTAAGTGCAGCCCATATAGTGAGAACAACTAAGATAGAGATTGTTGATAAATCCTTAGAAGTGAACTTATATGTTTTGAACATGCAAGAGTTTGACGTGATTTTAGGAATGGACTGGCTTTCTAAGAATCGCGCAACTATTCTATATTTTGAACAAGAAGTGGTTTTTAAGCATCCTGGAGAAATAGAACTTCGTCTTTTAGTAACTAAGACAAAAACCCTACCCCGTATCATTTCGACATTGAAGGCTAAGAAATTCTTGAAGTCAGTAGGTTGTAGTGGATTCTTGATGTCAATAGTAGCTAAAGTTGATGAAAAACAGAGAGTAGGGGATGTTAAGGTGGTACAAAAGTTTCCAGAAGTATTTCCCAATTATTTGAATGAAGTGCCGCCAGAACGAGAAGTAGATTTCATGATTGATCAGATTTTCGATTTTGCACCAATTTTTAAGGCTCCTTACAGGATGGCACCGAAGGAGTTACAAGAAGTCAGGAACTGAAAGCCTAAATAGAGGAATTGTTGGGAAAGTGATTCATCTGACCCATCATATCACCATGGGGAACACCAATGTTGTTCGTCAAAAAGGACGGGGGACAATGAGGATCTACATCAACTATCGAGAACTTAATAGAATCATCATTAAGAATAAGTATCCCTACCTAGAATTGAAGACCTATTTGACCAACTACAAGGGGCCAGAGTATTTTCAAATATCAACTTGAGATCAGGATATCACTAGTTGAGGATCAAATCTAGTGATGTCTCAAAGACGGCCTTTAGAACTCAATATGGTCACTATAAATTTTTAGTTACGCCGTTTGGCTTAACGAATGTCCGTTTTCATGGATTTGATGAATCGCGTTTTCCATAAATACTTGGACCAGTATGTTATTGTACTCATTGATGACATCTTAATCTATTTTTAGAGTGAAGATAAGCACGAAAAACATTTGAGAATTGTGTTAGAAATCTTGAGAAATGAAATTTTTTTTGCAAAATTCAAGAAGTGTGAATTTTGGTTAGAATTGTTGTATTTCCTTGGACATGTGGTTATAGCACACGGAAAAGAAGTGGACCCCAGTAAAGTAGAGGTGATATTAAACTGGTCAAGGCCAACCAATGTAGGAGAGATTCGTGACTTTCTGGGTTTAGCAGGGTACTATTGGAGGTTTATTGAGGGGTTCTCCAAAATATCTGGACCATTAACACCGTTCACTCGCAAGGGAGTAAAGTTTGAATGGACGGAGAAATGCGAAGGCATTTTTTAGAAATTAAAGAAGAGATTAATCAATGCACTAGTGCAAACCATTTCAGGAGGATCGAAAAGCTTTGTGATCTATAGTGATACATCGAAACAGGGTATTGGATGTGTTTTGATGCAACAAGGTAGAGTAGTTACTTATGCATCGAGGCAACTGATAACTTATGAGCAAAATTACCCCCACACATGAATTAGAACACACCGCGGTGGTACACGCCTTGAAAATTTGGAGGCACTACCTATACAGGAGTAAATGTTAAATTTATACAAATCTTGATGAGAGCCTCAAGTACATTTTCACTCAAAAGGAGTTGAACATGAGGTAGAGAAGATGGCTAGAATTGGTAAAGGATTACGATTGTGAAATACATTACCATCCATGCAAGGCGAACGTAGTGGCAAATGCTTTAAGTAGAAAGACAACTAGCAAAGTAGTAATGTTAATAGCACAAAAACCTCTATGGAAGGAATTTGAGAGATTAAGTCTCGAAGTAATCGCAATACCGCAAAACAATGTGGCTCGGATGATAGCACTCTCGGTTCGACCGACACTACGTGATCGAATTAAGAATCATCGAAAGGGTGATCAATTATTCGAATTTATTAAAGTTGAGATAGATACAGAAATGCAGAAAGGGTTCACTGTTGCCGAGTATAAAATATTGTATTATCAATGACGTTTATGTGTACCAAAGTTCGAAGAATTGAGAAGATAGAACTTAGAAGAAGCCCACGCCACTCCTTATTCGATACATCCAGGAGGTACAAAGATATACCGTGACCTGAAAATTATATTTTAGTAGAAGTATATGAAAAAGGACATCGTCGAGTTTGTTGAAAAATGTCTAATATGTCAACAGGTGAAAGCCGAACATCAATAACCGTCAGGGTTACTCCAACCATTAGATATTTCGGAATGGAAATAGGAGCATTTAACGATGGATTTTATCGTCGATTTTCCGAAAGGAAAGGTCATTTGGCTATTTACCAAATCAACTCACTGCTTGCGTTCGGATGACATTTTCTATGGATCAATTTGCATAATAATATGTTAATGAAGTGGTGAGATTGCATGGAATTCTAGTTTCAATCGTTTCAGACAGAGACCTAAGTTTTACATCGAACTTTTGGAAAAGTCTACATCAAGCAATGAGAACTAAACTAAAATTTAGTACAACTTTCCACTCCAGGCAGATGCACAGTCTGAGCGAACCATTCAAACACTAGAGGATAAGCTTTGAATTTGTGTCCTAGAGTTTGGAGGACATTAGGAAAAATACTTACCACTAATCGAGTTTGCTTACAACAATAGCTATCATGCATCTATCAGAATGGCACCTTATGAAGCCATGTATTACAAGTCTCCCATTCACTAGGATGATATTGGTGAATGAAAATATTAGTACCAGAAATTGTTGAACAAACCATTCAGGCAATCAAAAATATTCGAACCATTATGAAGACCGCCCAAACAGAAAGACACACGGATGAAATGTGTCTTACGATTTGGCAAGAAAGGAAAACTTTGACCGAGGTACATGGGACTTTTCGAGATATTGAAACGGGTTGGGAATATAGCTTATCAATTGGCTTTGCCCCCGATCTTTCTGCAATACATGACGTCCTCCATGTGTCTACACTGAAGAAATACGTTCCTCATCCGAGTCACGTAGTAAAACATCAACCCTTAAAATTTCAGCGAGACTTATGAAAAAATTCCACTTTACTTATAGCTCAAAATGTACAAAAGCTTCGCAATAAAGAAGTACCACTGCTTAAAGAGTTATGGCAACATCATTCAGTCAAATAAGCAACTTGGGAACATGAGAATGAAATGCGATCTAAGTATCCCCAACTATTTGGCAATAATATCTAAGGTAATTTTCGAGGACGAAAATTTATTTTAAAAGGGGTTTATTATAATATCCCGAAAGTTCTTTATACTCATTGATGAAAGCTAAGGGACCAAATTGATAACTTTTCATAGTTGAAGGATCCAATGTGCACTTTTTGAATTTCAAATTTTGGTAAAGAAATTATCATGGAAATTTCACGTTTAATCAATGAAAAGATTATGGGATTGTCGTATTTAAATTATGGAAAGTAACTTAATTTCTACTTTGATTAAATGTGATTTCTTGAGTTGATATAAATATTGCATGTCAATTAACCTAATTAATTGGTTAACTATTATAATTAGAGAAATTTCATCTATTAAAAATTAGAAACATTATTTATGCATGTGTAATTAGCAATCTCACATTTTTATATGGTATGATAAAATATTTAATTTGACATAATTAAATCAAATGTTTAATTACATAGCAATATTTTTTAGTAGCAATTATATATTCATCAATATATTTAATTAGATAACTAGTTGAGTGGTTGATTACATTTTATATAGAAAATGCGTGGCATTGATAAAGAAATGAATGCTAGTGCAAAAAAAAAAGTAAAGAGGTCAAACCTTAGAAACCCCTATTTATACCCCACATCACTTACACTCATACACAACTTATGTTGTACTTTATATCTCTCTTCCTCTCAACCCATCTTCCACATACACATTTTCACATAACAAAGTTTAGCACGCACGGTGTCCAAGAAATTTTGGAGTGAAAATCTAACAAGGCAATTTCTTCGATTTACCCTTATCTTCTTCCATACAATTGTGAATGTAGTAATACGAATTGTTTTTTCAATATTTGAATTACGAAAATTTATGTTATGAATATGATGATACAGAAATTCAAATTATGATTATGATAAATGCTCTAGATGTGTAAGTTCAAAGGATCGGAGTTTAGTAACGCTACGCAAGGGAATTATAGCCACTAAATTCGAATTTTAATTCCTCGTATCTCCATATGTATGTTATGATTTTCCGTATTTAAATATGAGATGCAATTCGTTATTATTCATTTACTGAAATTTATCTCACATGTATGTGTTAAATCCTTTTATAGGTAACTAAAAAAGGCGGGTTCGAGGTGGTTGGAGGTGGATTGTGCTTGCATTGGTGAAAAGAAAGAATAAATTATGTCGTTTTAGGATTTTTAGTAATTTTAATCGTACTTCTATTTAAATTAGTTTTAAATTTTTACATTTTAAGAAAATATTATGTGTTTCTTTTATTTATGAAAGTGTTTTTTGCGGTACATGTATAATAATTTCAAAGGTAAAAATTTGGATCGTTACAACTTGTGGTACCAAAAATGGCAATTCAAATTCTGGGATTCACAAGTAGCAAACTTATGGTTAATTCGCTGGGCAGTACTGTAAATAAGCTTTATGACTTTTGAGGTTTGAAATTAGTGAAAGACAAAAGAAGAAGAAACATCATCACAAATTGTCATGAGAAGTTCAAAGCTTTGTATCTACTCCATATTCAGACATGTATTAACTAAAGAAGATTATGATCATATTCACAGACTCCAAAAGATCTTTTTATCCAATTAGGACATGGGACCTTTTCCCGGCCCCCAGTAACTAGATTGAATATAACATAATTTTATACTATCAGGAAAAATTGAAAATGCAGGTAGAACTGAACTCAGAATAATTCTGGAAGACTCTGCAGATTGCAGAGCTTCAAAAAATGGAAATTAAAGAGATACCCCTAACTCAAAATAAATGGAAATATAAAAAACAGGCACATATAAAACACTAAAGAATGACTAGAAGAAGGAATGAAATGCATTGGCAATGGGACCATTTCACTTTCCATTTAGTCCTACTATATCTGTACATCTTTAAACATTGATAAGCTCTCCTTCACAAATGCTATGTTATCTTGGCATAACATTCTAGAAGAAGACGTATACTAGAATTAACATGCCCTGAAATGAATGCAAAAGATTGAAGTAGTTGTAGATGGAACCAAATGTCAATAAAGGATTCATAGAGCCAACCCCTACTTCATTAGAGCAAGGCTTAGCTTGTTGTTCACATTGTTGTTGTTTGTTATGTTTTCCAACTGAGGTCAAACAAAACCACAGCTCCAACCAGGGTCAGGCTCAGGCTCAGGCAAGCAATAAGTGTCCAAAAAAACTAAAAATAGAAGTTGGCATTTGCAGCAATCTTTCCCAGAACAGTGCAGAAGTAGCATGGTTTCCTCAACGGGGAGGAGATGGATGTTGACTAATCTTCTTAATTTTCATTTTACCATATAACACAAATCTAAGTCTTTTAGGTAATGCAAACCTAAGTATTTGATGTAATGCACATAATTGATACAACTATTACATTTCTAAATGTATTTAATGGAAGAAAGGGAAACATAATTCAAATCAGCTAGCAACTTTGAACTAAAGCATCCTTAATCTCCATCCAAGTAAAAATAAATAAAATTACTTGCTCTTATAGAACCAGAAAAGATCAAACTTGAGTCACTATCTTACACTACAAACAGTCATCGAGATCAAAACTAGTAATCAAGAGTATAACTTTTACCTTCCAAGCCAGTAACAGTAGAAAAATCTCAAGACCCCAAGCACCTCTGTCCACATAATCTCCATTGAACACAAAAAACCGGTCCTCGCCCGGGAATCCCGCGTTCTTAAGCAAAAGCAGAACATCATGCAACTGGCCATGCACATCACCAACCACCACTACTCGGGAATCAGAACCCAAACCCGATTCCGAATCAATTTTAACACAATTGGGCTCTTTATGCAAAATTTTGGACGCCGTAAGCACGAGTTTATCAAAGACCTCGACCGGAAGCAAAGAGGCAAACTCCGAGGGCGGTAGCGCTCTGGAGGCCCATTCGAAGGCCTGCATCAGGTCAGTGACCCAAGATAAGGTTAGCTCTCCGTCCGGAGGCCATTTGATGGGGATCTGAGAGGGTAGGGACTGTGTCGGGGAAGGCGGCTTGGAGTCGGATGAGGTGGAGCCCGAGGCCACGGAGGTAGTGGAGGAGAAAAAATCTTCATCGGAAAATGGTGCAGCCGGCGGCGAGGAGAGGAGCGGAGCGGAATTATTGGGATTTGGGGAATCAGATTGTGGGAGCATAATCGAATGATTTAATTTTATCCTCAATAAGAATTCATATTTGTTAAAATATGACAATAATTGATCCGTTTAATTGAGGGAAGAACTTCGCGGGGGCGGAGGATAATTTTTGCTGCGGCTGAGCATGAGGGCTTTACCGGCCTAATAATTTCGAAGGTTGCGCAGTAAGAAGGTGCTATTACAGCTCAGCACTCACAGACTTTCATGCACAGCCAAGTTTAATTGGAAAAAATATTAAATTAAATTATTCCCTTTGACAAAATTTATAAATCATTTGTTAACTATCAAACTTCATATCCAATTAGCCATGTCAACGAGCCGAGCCGAGCCGAGCCACGAGCCGAAACTCAAAGCTCGGGCTCGGCTCGAGCAACACAGGTACGAGCTTTTTTGGGCCCGAGCCGAGCCGAGCAAA
>CAIGRP010030602.1:0-38750 GCA_903798385.1 Fraxinus cuspidata
TATTTGTCCCCAAACTTCCATCAATTGGCCAATTTCTTAGAAACAGATCCAAAACTGAAATAAGATAAAATTAACCTAAGTTAAATAAAATGCAATAATAAAACAAAACAAAAGTTCAGTAATATGACCTTAATAAGTGCTGAAAAATGCACTTATCACTTAGGTAGGCCATTCATTCAATCCTAAATAATAATAAGACAAAATAAACAAATAAAAAAGTGTACTTTTTTCTGAAGCTTAGACAAACATGCTGCAAGAAAGAACAACAGTCAAATCTCTTCTTTTTAAGAAGCTAGAGTCAATTTGAGGAAGATATTTGAAGAATTCAATAAAACTAAAAAGAACACAATGATTTACGTAGTTCGACGCCAGTGTAGCAACCTACATTCACGGGAGAAGAGAGGAGCTTGTATACTATTCACTTATGTTTGGAGCTTACAATGAAACATATATAGTTACATTACATAAAGGTTGTCTTATTCAGGATGAAGGAAAGAAAATAATGAATTATAGAAATATTCCAAATCGTGGTTGCGCCATAATATTCTCCAATATTAGCAAATCCTTCAAATATCATCAAATATCTCTCTTCCCCAACACTCCCCCTCAAATAGGTGCAAAAATATCGTTAGAACCCAACTTGGACACATTCTCATGAAATTTGGCTGCGGACAAGCCTTCGGTGAAAATGTCAACTAATTGTCCACTACTACGAATGAAGGGAGTGCAAATAACCTTAGCTTGGATTTGTTCTCGTATAAAATGACAATCAACTTCAATGTGTTTGGTCCGTTCGTGAAAAACTGGATTTGATACAATATGAATAGATGTGTGGGTTGTGATCCAATGGACTATGGACTAAACGGTCACTGCCTGAAATGACTATATCCAAGGGACCCCACTCCACAAGGTCTCTCAACAAAGAGTGAAGCCAAATAATTTCACTTGTAGAAGTCATTGTCAAATATTCAACTTTAGCACTAGAGCGTGCAACAACATTCTAACTTTTACTCATCCATGTTATCAAATTCCCTCCAATAAAAGTACAATATCGTGCTGTAGATCGTCTATCGATTGTACTGCCAGCCTAATCCACATCTATGTATGCAGTAATAAGAGAATGGCCATTATTACGCATCCATATACCTCTTCCAGGTGACCTCTTGAGATAGTGCAAAGTTTGATTAACGACATCGATGTGCCCAACTCGTGGAGAGTGCATAAAATGATTATCTAGGCTAACAACATATGAAATATCAGGTCGAGTAATTGTGAGGTAAATCAATCTGACCAAAAATCTTTGAAACTGACCCACTTCAGATAATAGGTCTCCATCAAGTGGTAATTTGAAATTATACTTTATAGGTGTCTGAGTTGGATTGACGCCTAATTTACCATTATCTTGTAAAAAATCCATCACTTATTTCCTTTGATTGAGAAAAATGCCCTTCTTTGAATATGCAATTTCTAGTCCGAGAAAGTATTTCAAATTCCCAAATCCTCAATAAAAAACTGAGTACGAAGAATATTTTTGATCCTTGATATTTTAGTGAAGTCATCACCAGTAATAACTATATCATCAACGTAGATCAAAACAATAACAGTATCACTCATACCTATTTTCACGAATAAGGAATAATCAGCATTACTCATCTTTAAACCATTATTGACAAGAACATGATTGAGTTTGGCATACCATGTACGAGGTGATTGTTTAAGACCATATATGAATTTTCTTAATCTGCATGTGAGATAACTATGACCCTCTAACGGATGACCTGGAGGTATACTCATGTGAACTTCTTTCTCAAGATCACCACATAAAAATGCATTATTTACATCTATCTAAAACAATTTTCGATCGTGATTGACATTTAGAGATAAAGAACACTGAACATGCTCATTTTGGCTATTGGTGCAAATGTCTCATTTTAATCAATTCCATAAGTTTAAGTTAAACCTTTTGCAACAAGACAAGCTTTATATCGTTCAATAAATTCATTACTTCGAAACTTCATTTCTGTTAGTGCTTGCAATGTCGAAAGAAGATGTTCACACGGTGGGAAGCGAAAGCAGATAATTCAAACTCTCACCCTAAGGTAAATTCATATTCAAACTCTATGTTGTAAAATAGAGTTCATTCTCAGAAATTGCACATCTGTGACATAAATAACTTCTGAGACTGAGGATCATAGCGTATATATCCTTTTTTCTCGAAGAATATCCTAAGAAGATGATTCGAATAGAATGAGGATTAGGTTTGCACAATGCAAAGTCTAGTGGTGCACATAACAAAACAACCAAATACTCGAAGGTGAGACACATGTTTTCTCCCTTTTAAGACTTTCAACGGTGACTGAAAATGGATAATACAACTTGGGAGCCTATTTATCATGTAAACTGCTATTGGAACTCCACGTGACCAAAATTTCTTCGGAATATTCATTTGAAGCATGAGAGCTCTCATAGTCTCAAAAATATGTCTATTCTTTCTTTCAACCACTCCATTTTGTTGGGGTGTACCAACATAACTGATGAATAATGCATTCATTGAGAAGAAGGCACGAAGTGGTTTGCAAGTTCAGTTCCATTATCCGAACGAAAAAAACCTTGATTTTTCTATCAATGGCCACCATGCTATGAAAATCTTTAAAAAAGGGTAAACTCCGTTCTTGGATTTCAATAAATAGATCCAAGTAGCACGAGAATAATCATCAATAATTAGCAAAAAATTTTTGAAACCATCATATGAATAAATTCGACATGGGCCCCATAAATCAGAATGAATTAACTCAAAAGGTTTAACCAAAGCCTTATTGCACTCTAGATTTAATTTTCTTAGAGACTATCTCGGTTTGATGCTGAGACCCTCATCACTCACTCGTCTGAGAGGGGGTGCTAAGAATACTACTGCAGCATAGCTTAAATATGGAAGCTTACTCCATTTCTCATGTAAATGGATAGATTACATATTCTTATCTATGGTTGAGGATATTCTTTTAATTGTGCATATTGAACCTTCGAAATTTAGGATGAAATTCAATTAACACACAACCGTTGGTAGTTAATTCTATCTTTGAATGAAAAGAAACTCAATTAGAATACAATTCCATTTATTCCCTGCAACTCATAACTAATTAAAGTACAAATTTCATAGAACCAAAAAGAGGAATGAACACTCGAACATATCTAAAATGCCGAAGCATTTCTTCTTTATACATGAGCTAGCCAGCTGCTTGCATGCCTTCAATGTGTTGAAACACTTTAATATGTGTTTATCTGCAGGAGATGAAGCTGGAGTTCTTGCGGTAACAACTTGGCTCTCGTGGAACTGTCAAAGGCCTCGTTGATCTGAAAATTAAATGATCGAAACTGTTTTAGCACGCTAACATGATAAAATTTACTGGTTCACGTTTCCGCATTGTAATTTCGCTCTTCTTTTTGTACGTTTGGCTATAAGAGTGTCGTGATTTTTCTGTACAAAAAGTTAGAAAGTGGGAGGGATACACTAATAAAGTCCATTGTGGTTGTCGAAGATATAATCATTTTTAATTGTAGCCGTGAATTATATATTCACCTAGCTCGTCCATATAATTATAATACCTTTGTGGGAAGAAAGGTCTATCGAAAAAAGGCATTAATTGAGCTCTGGGAATCATTTCCTTTCTCAGCATTCTAACCTCTTCCTCCTCTATTATCTGCTTCAAATCAAACATTTTGTTACATTAAATTGACTTAAAAATATGATTTTTAAGACCACCTTCAAGTGTGAGTTTGTTTGTGTACCTTTAGCAGCTTCTCAACTTGCCTCTTCTGTTGCTCCATGATACTTAGCTTGATTTCAACCTGTATTAGTTCCGAAGTACAAAAAGATACATACTGATCAATACCTAGCTCATTGGACAGGCCAGCACATGTCCCTCGCCTATATATGCTCAATGCATTCGATCCAATACAGAAAAATCTGTGTGCTTTATTGCTATAAAAGGTAGCAGATCAGTGGTATACGTACTGTAGAGTTGAACAATGCACGCCTGGCTGCTCTTTCCTGAGTGTGGAGCTTGATTTCCAATGGTTTGGTATTTTCTTTTATCAGAGGCTTTTGAAGAACCTACAGACAAATGTTTTAAAGTTTGTTCATATGATGCTCAGGAGTTAGTGCTTAACTATCTCTTATTCTTGATCTTCCATGATTTATTGTCTCAATATTTTCATTGAGGTAAAATATGAAGAATATTGTAATAAATTAGCGATTTTAACTGGTTCCCAATGAGTAAAAGTCTGGTGATGTGTGAACACTTGAACTGCTACGACAGCCATTATGAGAGAACTACTAATGGTGAGTTTTAAACTACTTGGACGTGTTTGGTGCACAGTAATCAACATGACTAGACTCTAATGGACAAAATTTTAACTTTTCTTATTCTTTATTACTGTCAATTAAATCACGCCAAGTGTCCCATTATTGTGTTGCGTCTTGATTGTTAAGAAAGAAAATAGAACTTTTGCCAAAATCTTCAGCCTGATGAGCAGTCACTTTTTTTTTTCAAGTCAGTTTGTTATGCTGGAGTAAACAAGACTTAACATTATATAGGAGTTTTTCTTTTTTTTAATATTGTCCAATTCTATTTTTGACTACCAAACGTGCCATCTATCTCAATTAATATATGCACTACGCATACAATCATAAAACCTACCGCAGAATGGCTGCTGAAGGGTCGTCGAGGCGGGCTGTTCTTTGCTCCTTTGGTACTTAATGGAGCTGCAGGCTGTGAACTAGTACTCTTCATAAACTTAAAAGCAAGCAAAAAATGGTGTGAAGTGTTTGATGATTAAATCTTTAAGGCCAACAGAAGAATATACAATCAAGAACAATGGGACATGTTAATATACTCACCTTTAGAGAAGATTTCCTGTTTGGGCTCTCCATCATCACTCCTTAATTAATTATGGCTTACTTAGTGTAAACTACTGATAAAGCTGAAGTATATATGAAGATATATTTATATTATGGGGTTTGGAGATTTGTGAGGAATCACTTGCTGTTGCTCCATCACCAGCATCTTCAGGAACTTGCATGCTCTTCTTCACCAAACTTTCTGATTAAATCTCCCTCTCATATGCACAATTCAGATCATTTGTTCAACTGTTCACTTTGCTTGGATTAAAAATGGAAAAAAGAATCAATAAAAAAGGGGGTTTTGAGTGGAGTCTTGTGTTTTAAGACAAGATTAATTAAACATGCCATCAATGCATTACATTTTTTTTTTTTTTTAGCATTGGGTGAAAACTTAGTCAATTGTTTTATCTAGTGTGTGTGTGATTTGTATTATTTTCTTGACTGAATAACCTCTAGCTAATTAAAACACAACTGCATGTACCAATAGTGACCGAGTTCGGTCCAAGTTCTAATTCGAAGATGTTTAGTACATCAGACACTACAAAATTAAAGAAGAGAAATGCGTGACAAAATTTGACAGTTAACTCTACCAAAACTGTATAGGTGTACATGGACCAGAGTCTACATTCAGAAAAGGACAAGATAATTTGTCTAATTTCACAGTTTTGATCAAATTTTAATGTACGTAGTGTTTACTGCTATTATTACCTTCTTTCTTCCATTGTAGACTTACTGTTCTATATATGATACAAGTAGGCGTACTTGTATTATACTTTTATCAATTCAGTCAAAACATGATTATGAGCATAGTTGGTATAAGCACTTTTAAGCTTAACCAAACATGATAATACTTTCAACTACATATATACATAAAATGGAGAAGTGCACAATTTTAATGGCATGTACCTTGGGAATGTTGGGCACGATAGGATTAGGCTAAACAAGACACCAATATAACTATATAATTGTATTCCACATCATTTGCGAAAGGTCGGCAGCATGGGTTTGTAAGCATTTTGGACACCCTTCTTTATAAGTCAATTTTAAGGTAAGTTCTACCCAAAGTGGTGATTGCAATTAGAATAGATTCGGCACCCCGTTTCAGTAGAAGATTGGTTCTGTAATGTCATTATAATTATATCCTACATCGTTCTATAGTGTGAATTTATTTATATCCTACATTACTCATGAAAGTTATAACCACTTTAGACGCCATTACCTTATGAGTTGATTTTAAAGGTGAGTTGCATCCTAAGTGGTGGTTGCAATGATAATTTCATATACATATTTCTCTTCTTTAGTTTTGTCAAATCATATTCGGTTCTACTTATCAAACATACTTTAAAGTTTACATTAAGTATGATGTTGTTAAAAGTTGATAAAAGCTAGCGAAACCCATTAAATTGTGTGGTAAAGAAAGTAGATAGAAATTGTGGTTCAATTAAATGAATAAATAAAAAAATTTGACAAGCTTTTAAGCAAACAAAAACTTTATGAAAAAAGAAGGTATAACAAAAGCAGACAATCATGAACCAACTTTGATTGAATAGTGTGGAGTGGGTAGGTGAAATTACATTCTCTCTCTTTTTTTGACATTCTCTCACTATCCATCAGAGATTTAATGATGATTTTAGCACTAAACTGACATATAATCAAAGATTTCTTGTTAAGTCTGTTATGTTAATTACAAATTGGAAGGTAGTCTTTCATTTCTGGTCAGTTCTTGGCTTCTTGTCAAATGATATAGCTATTAATATAGTAGTTAGGTTATGATTTAGCAACCTACTTGTGAAAACATCAAATGCTTGTGTTTCAAGTTAGTGAACAATACATCAGATCCGTTGCTGTGATTCATTTGCATCTCTTGTCATGACACGATCCGAATAAATAAACCTCTAGTTATTTTTTTTTTAGCCATGTCGACTTTATAAAAGACGCAAACAATTTGTCTCCTTTGGTTAATAGAAAATGATCAATGGTACTACCTTTAGATAATGAGGCCTCGAGCTCGTACAGTCAAGACTTTCTATTCAACGAAATTAATTAATCTCTAAAAAATTAAAAATTGTGCATAACAGATAGTCTTGTAATCTTAATAACAAATTTTAAAGCTTTTAAAGAAATAATGGTATGTGAAAAGTAGTGTGGAAAAATAAGCTAAAATTTGGTTCAACCATTACATTTCGGCAATGACCTAAACTTGTGGCAAAGTCAGAAACTAGTCAAGGAGTATATGCTATTATAAACATGAAATAAGTGATCTTTCTTACGTTGTGAAAAAGGGGAAGAGTGTTTATTGGGTTAAATTCACCAATAACCACCCAATTTTATACTTTGTATCATATTGGTCACCAATTTGATTTTATTTCACCATAGTTACACAACTTCATACTTAGTACAACATTGGCCCACAATTTACTTTTGTATCACCATGGCTATCCAACTTCATATTTAGGCCCTGTTTGGTACGAATTAAAATCTTTAATTTAAGTCAAAGTCAAGCAATCAATATTAATCATATCTTTCATGGGTCCCACAGCTTTCAACTACACATTTCAAAAACTTCTATCACAATCTACTAAAAATTTAATTTTAATCCCCACCAAACACCCTCTTAGTTTGTCAAGTCATCCGATAACTTTATTTAGCATAATCAATTTGGGTGACCAATGTGACGCTAAGTATGAAATTGAATTGTCCTAGTGAAATAAAATTAAAATTGGTGGTCAATGTGATACTTAATATGAACTTAGATAAGCATGGTAAAATAAAGTTAAATTGGATGACCAACGTGACATTAAGTATAAAGGTGGATGACCATTGATGAATTTAACCCGTATTTATTACAAAAGAGGGTTGGTTTAACAATAAATACTAATCATGTCAAGGCCATAACAAGTGTAAATCTAGTTTTTGATTGGTATCCATCCGTTATTTTCAAAATATATTTTTTTTCTTATTCTCGACGACACATTCTTCAATAAAATAGTATTACATGCAAACGTAAAAAAAAAAAATTATTTTTGAACCACATATTCTCCAATAAAATAATATTCCAAAATGCATTTTGGACAAAAAAAAAATGAAGCTCAAACAGGTGCCTAAATTCTTTTTATGTCTAAGCAATTTGAAGTTGAGACTTGGATCGTCGAAATTGAGGCCTGGGTCAGCCCCATTCCCTATGGACGAGCCAACAGGCCAGCATGTGGAAGTGGATAGGGGGGCAGGAAGCCCACGCATTGCCACCCCTAACCCTTGCACATGGGACATAAGAACAGAGTAACTCTTTAACAAAATATAGTGATCAGTTTGAATAGACAAAGGCAAAAGAAACAATAATTACTCAAATTATCAGTTCATCTCCTTTTACTCAAATCGAATAGCATCAGTTAAAAACAGACTCAGCTACCTTTTTGCTACCGGAAATCTATTGAATTTGGAGCATTTATTATATAGTATAGCACATTAATATCTTCTTCAGTCTTCAAATTCCCTCCTGTTAATAAACTCTAAAAATTACCCTTGGATGTCCAGAAGAAACTCTGCTTTCGCACTGAAAATACTTTGTGACAGCATAAGCAGTGTTAATTTTCTTCAGAAACCTTGAAAAATGTGTAAGACAGAATCAAGTTGTTGATACCGTCCATTCTTGGATCTTTATCAAACTCGGGGTCTATATAAAAGAAGACCTGCAGATCAAAAGTATAATCATGTATCAAGAATCCAGAAGCAACGCCACTTGTACTAGAAATTGAAACAAACACTTACAGGCATGTCAATCTGCTCTCCAGGAAGAAGTCGCTGCTCTTCAAAACAAAAGCATTGTATTTTGTTGAAGTAAACTGCAGCCTGAAAAAGGGTCACAAATCAATTCCTTGCTCTCCATAGGCATTAATCAATGTATAATGGTTAATACGAGAAGGATAAAGTTTCAAGATTATCCCTATGCACTTTACCCTCTAGTACTTCAAACCCAGGACGAATTCTTGATGCCTAATTAATCCGATCTCATGATATTATTTTTAACATGAAATCATGCTTGCTCCTGATAAATAAATCACTGCAATGTGCTGTGGCAATGCAGAACCGCACATGGATACTACACACATTAAATGACAAATGAAAACGACAAGGACCCACTTGCACTAAGTGATTACACAACAAGACGAGCAAACACACAAGACTGAGTGCACGCATGAACACATACCGTCACATAAATATAATCACATGAGGCTGCATGAAACAACAAACCCCTGAACTAGCACGGCATATACATTTTAGTTTTTTGGTGTCAACAACAAACTCCAAGCAAACAAAATGCTGACAAGCCAATAATTTAACGCACTAATACAAACAGGCATTGACCACACCCATATAATGGTGCACAAATATCATGATGCAAATGGAATGAGTAGATATACCAACAAAGTCAAATTGGAAATTAAGGTTCTAGTTTGTACGTAGTTGTAATTTGGTAGCTACACCTGAAGTTAGAGCAGATCTAAAAGTAAAGAATCAAATAAAAATGAGCATTATTCTGAAACGAGTCTAAACTCAATTCTAAACATCATGATAATGCAGCGTAAGAGTATCTTATAGTATGTCTCTTGACTATCCTCAACCATTAGTTATCCCAAGAGAAAAAAAAAAAGGAAAACAAAAATGAAAAATGAAATGGTAAATTCCGTCCTACTTCGGTGTGAACACTAAACAGGATATTAGGATCACATCAAGGCTGAATAAGGACTTTGCTTCCCAAGGTGAGAAAAAAAATTGTTAATTTCAATATAAAACAAAATAAGTTCCATTTTCTAGTAGTTGAAAGCCATCTCATAATTCTGTCACATCTATGACACGGATTTATAAAAAATTCCTATGGCTCATCCCCTACTAGAAACACACGTGACAGGCCCTAGATATTTCAACAAGGTGCATCACGTGTCCAAAAGAGTTCCCACACCCCAATGGACAGAGGTGAGTGTAGATCTTATAGTCCAAGTAAATTAAACAAGGTAAATAGCCTAGATCCTTGCACCTTAACCAATAACATTGGTCTTATTTTTTTTCAAAGAGATTATTCAACCATGATTGATTCGGTCAAGAGCCCAAGGCAACTGCTTTGTTCTTGATGTTGAAACTAGAGTTGGTTCATTATAAGAGAGGGTAAATTAGCAAATGGAATAATTTAATATTAATTAAACTAAAACAAAATAAGTCCCAGTTGTCATTAGTTAAAAGCCATCTCATAATATTGTCACGTCTATGACATGAATATCTAAAAAATTCTATTGGGCATCACTTACTAATAACACATTGTATCAGGCCCAAGGTATACTGCAAGCTGGGAAAGGGTAAGTTGGGACATATACTATACCTGATAAGGTGACTCACACGTCACAAAGTAAAGGTTCCCATACTGTACGAAATTGAAGTAGTTATCACAGATCATTGAACCTTTACCAATAAAACTGGTATTATTTTTGTTCAAAGAGATTGTGTAGCCAAGATTGATTTTGGTAGAGGAAACTCTCTTGATCTTGACATCGAATTGGTTAATTACAAGTAAGAGGGTAACTAAACTACATTCTTAAGTCTCAAATCAACTTGAGCGTAAAGACGCTTACATTGTCAAATGGGCAGTAGAGAAGGTAACTGGGAGCACTTGTTTTACAGGTAAGAATTGTATGAGTAAAGAACAGAAATGCAATAGGAATAATCAGTTAAAATAAGTTTAGAAGGAGGAGCAGCAGTGATTAAAAGTGTAGGGAATTGTATTTGATGCCTAACAGCAAACACTGGTAGAGGTGTCGATTAGTGCTGTTAGCATGCATGATCTGCAAACAGGAGTATAATAGGCAAAAAGAATAGCTTCTAGAAGGATATGGTTGGGTTGATTGAAGCAATCCTTAGTCAAGATAGAACTTTTTTGGGAGAAGAGATAAGGCTGAGCAGAAAGAAAATATTATCACTTGATAACTTTTAGAAATAAAATTAAACGGATTCCCCCTCATATAAGAAAATCCCTATTCTCATTTTAATTTGGTTCCGTCCATATCACTTTCTTGCTTTTTTCATAAAATGGCTCTCTCTCTAGTATTGTACCGCAGGACAATTTTTTACTTCTTGTCACCAAAAAGCACAAGAGAGAGAGAGGATTATACTCCCGAAAAAAGGGGTGGTGGTCATATACTCAAGCACTTTATATCTTGGGAACCTAGGCTAGAGTGATTAATTGAAAACAAGGGGAGCAGAAGAGGGGTATGAGATTCTTCAGAAGCAAAATGGCATTATCACCTCAATCAAAATTTCCAGGCATATTTAAAAAAGGGAAAGAACCATGTAAGTTACCAATAGTAAATCCAAAAATATAGTTTGGCCCTATGATGCTTGGACTCAGATACGGGTATCGGATACACGTATCTAAGTGTCTGAATATTTTATTTTCTAAAATATAGGATATGGGGACATAGGTAAAAATAGTCCAAATTCGAACACGGGAACATGGGTACGTCTTTAAAACTTCATTTTATTTTTTGACTGACCTAAAATCTCAATTCAAATAGATCAAAATCAATTGTTGACAAAGAAGGAATTCAGTATTAAATAAGGTATTAAGACGAATAAAATAGAATTTTAGGATTTAGCATTCAATTAAGGGACTTGATTATAATTTGGACTTAGTGGAACACTAACTAGCACTATATGGAATCCATTTTCATTTTAATAATGAAAACCCAAAATCATCGATACAGAGAGGGAAAGAAGGAAAACAAAAGAAGAAAAGGAAAAGAAAGAAGAAAAAGAAGGGAAAACCTTGTGCCGCCACCGTCCTCCACCCTTTCGGTGGCGTTTGGCTTACAGAGAGCAGAAATGGGGAAAAAAAAAGCAGAAACAACGAAGTGTTCATATGAAATTTGGAAGATCCAACACATATCTCACACCCATACCAGTATCGACACGGGTACTTCGTCCATTTCGAAGAGTCCAAGCATCAGAGGATTGGCTAGCACCAGTAGTGTATCCAAAAACATCAAACATATTAGGGGCTTAGAGTGAGGAAGGAACAAAAACTGGGGAAAATTACACGACATATAACATGTTAACAAAGTCACTAGACAGCTTTTTATTACCCCCTTTCCCCCCCAACTTAAATTATCTGAGATTAATTTTCTTGACCTGTATTCATTCAAACTAAAAGAAATATCCCGTTTCAGTGTATCCTCTTCATCTCCCTATTTTACTCTCAAATTATCCTGCATGTAGTGTTCCTTCTTAATCAAATATAAGAGAAATGTGCCTAGTTAAGGTCAAAGCTGAGATACAGGTTCTCGTCGTTTCCCAATACAACCACTTATTGATGTTCAAATGGAACTGAAGCAAATTGCAAATGCAGCACATACAGAAAATTTCCTTAGTAAGCACAAATCTTAAGTAACGAGGAAATAAATCAGAACCAACTAACAGGGATTTGAACTTTCTCAATCAGTGTAGTGTTCTTTCCTATTAAATCTCCTTTCCCTTTATCATCATATCTTCACCAACTTTATCTGACTTGCTTCCAAATTTTCAATTCATCCTTATCTCCAACTGGTGCTTAAAATCCAAGTACATTCTGTCATATGTTCACTCTATTTTATATATTAGCAAACTTAACTGGTCTTTATAAGTCAGCAAGCATATCTTCATCATAACCATTCATCAAAAAAAGAGTTGATAAATCATTCTTTCCTGCCCCAAACATCAGTGCGAAACCTTTTTCAAAATTAGCATCCTCGCATCAGCACAGTCATCTCACCCTCCATGTATCAATCTTAGTTTGTGTAGATGAAATCCCTGAGACTGTACTGTGAACTTGCTCCTGACTCTACTAACCAACAACTCTTTGATTGTAGAGCCTCACTGCAACATCGACAACAAGTATATAATTCCATGCAAAACATCCCTTAAACATTCTCTGTCCTTCCACCGAAACCACACTTTTCCTTTCCAGTCTTTCTCGAATCAGGGTTCACCGAGTTTGGGGGCTTCAGCATAGACTTAATAGATTATTTGTCCACTCTCAATCTAAACCTTCTACACTCTCATACTTCTCATCTCAACAAGAGGAAATAGAGCCATTTTCTTTATTTTTAGTTGGAATATATTTAAATTCACAATCAATGAGACTTTCCCCACCATCATAAAATTAGACAGAAGCATTTTTAGAGGTTTGGTAGACATGGCCAAATACTGATTTTACAGGTGCCATCAGATATCCAGAAGAGATTTTCCAAACTAGTTGAAGGCTCTTAGCATTGATTCGAAGAATTTTATGGAGTTTTTGACTAGCACACATGTTGCAAATCTTATCCTAACCTATTGATTAAAAGCGAATCATCTAGAAGCGCATGACCTATAAGACTGTTTATTATTATCAATAAGTTACTACCAAAAGTTATGGTACATTGACCAAGATTTATGGACTCTTAGAAGTTTAAACTTCAAAAATAAGAAAAGTGGCCACTGCTGCTGGTCTTCATCATGAAAAAATCTTACACTCATAAATTCTCTCCATGATAACTCCAGTTTCGTAGGTCAAAAGGACTTTAATCTGGTTTATGCAAAATGTGTGCTTATACCAGTAAACAATGTTAAAAAACGCTTAGTTAGATACTAAGACGTTTTATCGCTGTGAGGTGAGGTCAGCTTTGTGGAGCATTAGAAGCGTAAGTCTCAATATACAACAACAAAAGAATTCAAAAGAATATAAAAGTGCAAAACATATGCCCATAATATACCACAAGCCCTTTCAAAAATATCCGTAATAAAACTAATTAACAAAATTAAAGGTCCCACTGTAAAAATTAAAAAATATAAAATAGATCAAGAAAACAGAAAATAATGAGTTTTCAAATTAGTAATCAATAATCATCTAATAAATTTATAATCTATTACTTAAAGCAGAGACAATTCAAAAATTTCTTATATCATGACTACTAACATGTTCTTTAAGGGAATCATTTACAACATTTCCATCATCCTCATGCAAGGGGAGTTAAGAATGCCTTTCACATCAGGCCCCACAAGATGATGTGCACTGGCAACAGCTCAACCTAACTAAACATAGGTAACCAGAATTTTGATTCCTGAGACACAAATAGTTTTGAAAGGAATTTTGAAGGAGTAACAAGCAATATATTGAGAAAATATAGATCTTGAGAGAATAAGTAATTTAGCTTTTGAATATGCATACCTTCATTGGAGTAACGTTATAAGTAGATACACCAGTTATGGGAGCTGAACTTCGATTTGCAGCAGTGTAAAATGCAAGGGCGCTCTCTCCTGGCTTGACTCTAACCTGAAGTCAGATATCATAGAAATACGATTAAACATCCAAAACAAGGTAACAACCCTTCAATATGATCCACCAAAGCAAAAGCATGCAGCGCGCACACACATAAGAAAAAATAAATGTGTCTGCACATATGCACATAAGCACCTCTCTCTGTGTTGGGACAAACTTCCAGGGCATTCCATCAGCTACATCAGCATTGAACTGCACAACAATCTCCCTGGAAGCACAATATCCAAAGGTAATCCAAACTTGACATGCATTATGCAAGATTCAGGGATTCTTACTGATACTGAACCTTGGGAACTTGTTTTGCAGAATATGCCAAGAACAATGGCATTAGATTTATCAGATATAGCATATTCTTTGAAGTGTCAACCCACTCATACTTTCTAATTCAAGTTAAATAATATGGATTTTAATTTAGGGAAAAAAAAATCTCTTGTTAGGACCATACAGGTGAGTTATTTTAGATGGATGTGGAAATAAAAAGAAGACGAATAAGAGGTGAAGCTTCAACCTTGAGAATTTATTGAAATGTCAAAGTTATTCAGAAGAAAAGATTTATTTTGGCTTCCGCCTAACTTCTTTTAGCATCACTTCCAATCTGAGCAAGCTATCATCTTAATTATACCAAAATCCATAAGAAACTCATTTTGACCTTCTGGGTCTTAATTCTTAAATATGGGAACAAGATAGAGAAAATTTGATGTTACAGGAAACAGACATATGCTTATATTTGTCCTCCCACAAAAATAAATCTTAATTTCAAAATATCTATATTCAAGAGTGTCTCATTGGCTTTTACTGAAGGCTAGTTATTGTTTTTGATGGTGGGTGTGTTTCAATCGAATTTTTCAGTTGCAATGTCTGCTTATTTCTTGTCACATTAACTTATGTTCTCTTTACAAAAAATTACAATTAAAAAATAATGTGTTTGGCCTGTTCTCCATCATCTTTCTTGCCTAAGATTTAAAGAGACTCTTCTGGCAAATAGATGGAAATCCCCTTAATCAATTATTTATGAAGAATGCCAGAAACCGATTATATTTATTCAAGCAACGAAACCCACACCTGGTCGTGACCGTTCCATCCATGGTATGGCGAGCTATCTTTTCTTCAACGCTCTGTGTAACACCAACATTTGCATCATTACACATTAAAAGATCATCAAAGAAGAACGGAAGCATGGAAATCAATCGAGGATATCTCACCTCTCGACGTTGAACAGTGCCTCCATAGCCAGTAGCCTGGCAAAACCTCCTATATAGAGGAACTGCAGCATAACTACATCCTACCATTGCAAAAACCAATCCCGTCAAGTACAAAAGCATCTTATTCGACTTCTTTTCTATGGAAGCGTGAGTAGCATATTGCCGACTGAGATTAATAGAAGATGGCCTCTCCACACTATAACCCCTCAATTTCACTCTATTACTTTCACGCAATGTATTAAAGCTCCGACACTCAAAACGGAATTCTCCCCCATATATATTACAGTTACTTGCTCCATAAGAATTGTACCTCGGTGCTACAGCTTGAGGCAGGTGTCTTGATTGGAAATCATATTAAACAATATAATGAAAAATTATCTCTATGAACATACAAAATAAACATGGAAATGCTGAATTTATGATTCAAGATTCATGAAATCAATTACCTGGGCACAAAGAGGGCATGATGAATGGGTTTTTTTTGGTGAGAAAATAAAAGGGTTCCTCGAGAAAGCCTGGAAAGTGACATGTTTAGGGAGAACGGATTGTTCCAGAGATATCAATATACATTACAGCATCTGCAATATCAAGAAATCGGCACCAAATTAATTTTCTTTTATTCCTGGAAATGGTGAGAGTGCCAACTCATCTTGTATTCTTTAGTTTATTAATCATCTACTCTTACAATATATAGACAAGAAATAACGAAAGAAGACCTGCTTTCGATCATCGTCTATCCGAATTTATAAACCCGGGGCTACTCTTGAAGAGCCAGGAATAATGCGTGGGTCGCTCGGGACTCTCCTTCGCCTTTTAAAAATCCCCGTATAAAGAAATTATTTTCAAAGGGCTCACCAAAATACTAAGGTTGGCCCCGCCATGTATTAAAAAAAAAAAAAACAATATATAAGAAAAGAGACTCTCTATTTTTAAAGAGCATATTCTATCATTTGGAGAGCATTTATAAATTTAGAAAGTTAAATTTTGAAATACTCCAACAAGTTCTTTATATTTAACATTTAATTTTACAACTCCCAAAAAATATTTATTATTTTTCTTTATTTTTATTTTAACTAGCTTTTTTTAGATTATTTTATTACATTAAAAATTGAAATACTTTGAATGCATTTAATTTAGAGAGTGGGTTTGGCATTTAATTTGGAGAGTAAAACTCACTATCTAAATTAAAATGTTAAGTTAAAAGATCTCTAGAGCATGATTTTAAAGGTTGATTCTTTAAAATAAAAAGTATCTCATGTTTAAATAGTCTCTTATAGCTGCTCTAACTCCTACATATAAAAATTACATTTCAAACCTAACAAACTCTCTAAAATATTTCATAAATCAGATGACAAATCAAATTATTAAATATATAATTATATATTTATTTTCTCTACATTAATTGACATTGATATTATAATTCCCACCCCAGCCCAACCTAGAAATCTTCAGAAATTCAAATCTTTTTACACTCCCCACTCCAACGGACCCAACTCCCACCCTACCTCCAAGTAGAAAACTCCGAAAATTAAAAATATTTTCTCTCTACAGAAGTTTTCTCTCTCTATACACATTTAAAGACACATATAATTTTATATGTGGTGGTGGCAATGTGTTAGAAAATAGATTTGCGTGGTGCGATGATGGTGCATTGCAGGTGAAAAAAGTGCATCGGAGTGGATCCCTACGCCACCCCATCTAAAAAATCTCTAGAAATTCAAATCTCTTTACACTTCCTACCCCAACGGATCTAACCCACACCCTATAAAAAACTCCAAAAATAAAAAATATTTTCTCTCTCTATACACATTTATAAACACAAATAATTTTACAGGTGATGGTGGTGATGAGGGGTACTGTGTTAGAAAATAGATTTGTGTGGTGGCAGTGATTGTACCTTGCAGGTGATAAAAGTGCACCGGAGTTTATCTGTTTAATGGTGGTAGTGAGGTGGTAGCAAAGTTTAAGTACTGTGTGGTGGCAGTAGTGTTGCATTTTAGTTGACGAGATTTGTGGCTAATTGTGTTATATGTGACTAGATTTATTGATTGTGACCATGCATGTGTTATATGTGACTAACTGTGACCAGACTGTCTGTCACCAAGTGAATTTAATTTGTGATTGTATGTAACCAAGTTACATGTATTATCTGTGACTAATTATGACCAAAATATGCATTCAGTGTGACTGTTTGTGACCAAATTAGTCTAATTTGTGACTTACTGTTAATCTGGTCATAGACAGTCATAATAAAGACATAATTGGTTACAACTGATCACAATAAACACATACTTGATCACAAATGATCACAACAAACAAATCTGCACACACCAAAGACCAACACCACAATCCACGACCACTCACCACCACCTCCATTCCAATGTACCACACTACCACCTTCAACTCAAGTCTACCTTCACCTCAAAATCCACAACACCAATCACCATCACCATCACTTCCACCAACACCTTCAACAAACACCAACAAGCACCACCACTACCGTCACCACCATTGACATCACACGATCAACAGAACCATCACCAACAACTTTAGAAAACACAAGACTCGAACTATCCACCAGTTCCTATGCC
This sequence comes from Fraxinus cuspidata, assembly GCA_903798385.1. Classification (NCBI taxonomy): domain Eukaryota; kingdom Viridiplantae; phylum Streptophyta; class Magnoliopsida; order Lamiales; family Oleaceae; genus Fraxinus; species Fraxinus cuspidata. The sequence goes on from CAIGRP010030602.1 coordinate 18,037, forward strand.
ACCTCCTCCTCCACTTTCAAACACACCTCAAAAATCCACTACCACCTCTACAATAAAACAGGCGAGAAGACCTAAATCGCTGTTGCCACCACCTCCTCCATAGTCAAATCAACACCACAGTTACCTAAAATTATCGTCCCCCGTAAAAATCACCTTGTATAAATTTACGTTCATGTCCTAATCACTAGTATGTTCTAGATCTGATCCAATAACCCAACCTGAATCATTGGACAAACACCCACCAAATCAAAATCGAAACCAAATCAGAAAAAGAAGAAGGTATTTGATTAATTTCTTGCGTGATACCAAATTTAAGTAACCAATTTCATGCAAATTGGCTTCCACCCTGCATTTAAGTTTTTATGTATTAGATGAATCTTCAGTGACCCTATTTCTACATAATATCCTACCAAAGGCTTACAAATCATTCATTTGCTTCACATGAACACCATAAAAGTGTCTGATCTCGTACTCTTGAATAATTTGGCATTGCCGTTATAACACATGAAAAAATATCATTAATTTTCGAAAACCAGCCATTGCAATCATTTTGACTATTGGTCGCCGAGGGCTTCCTCTCCGTTGATTTCCTCAATTTCTTATCAGTGGCTCTTCCTTCGCGAAGAAACAAAGAAAAGAAAGAAGAAGAAGAAAACATAAATACATACTGGATATTTGAAGAAGAAATGACTCTGCAATTTTAATCTTGGGAAAAAGTACTGGAAAGGTGTCGGTAGAATAGGGGATGTGATGGGATGTGGGGATAGGATGGGATGGGGGTTGTAGAGTTGCGATGAGTACGCCTGAATTTTGATAAATAATTATTATTGCCTGAACTATGAAATAGAAACTTAGAAGATAGGGTTTAAGGTAATTTTCTCAAAAAAACTAAAATAAATAAAAATAGAACCTACTCATGTGAGTATTCTGAAAGTTTTCTATGGAAATCGCTTCTATATATGAAGCATGATTCTTTAGAAAAAGGAAACAATTCACAAATGAGCTAATTAAACTCCTTTACTAAATTCAGATTTTTAATAAATTCTAATAAACGTTAATGAGATTTGTGGTTGAAAAATTATGGATCTCGTAAAATATATGGTTAAAACTAAATGTTGATTTTGATTCAGAATAAAATCTAATTTTAATCCATATCCGACGAGGGCTAAATGAGTTAACATTTATCTTCATTTACTACTTCAACACTTGCAAATAAAAAGTAATTGATTGCACAATCAATTATACACAACGTTATCTGTATATTATTCATCTTAATTTCATCCGTTCAACTAAACAAAAAAAAAATGTATCTGATAAATATCCTAATTAGCAACACACATCGTTATTCGATGACGAAGCTGAACAAAAAACCCTTTGATTTTGTAGCTTTTTTGTTCGATAAAAAAAATACGCTTTTAGTACCTCCCATGAAAAATTGAAAATCCCTAATTTTTTGAAAAAAAGAGAGATAAATGTTTCATTAGCTACCGAACTTTGCACCATATCACGGTCTACTTACTGAACTTACAAAAATGTCTCATTGCTAACTAAACTTTAAGCCGTCATTCTCCATTACTCACGGAATGGATGCCTTTTCATTTGAAATTGACATGGTGGATGAAATTTTGATGTGAATTGTTAACTCCTTTTACATGTTATAAATGTTTTTCCACACCAGTGAAAAGAGAAAATGCGTCTTTACCTGGTGAAATCCATAATTCCCAAATCAATTTCATATGACTCCATATTCCCAAAAATCGCCCATAACCCTAAAGACGATCCTTGCATTTCCCCTACGATATAGTGCCGAACTCCATGAAATTAGTAAGTTTCGAAGCCAAATATGCTCACTAGGAAGTGCAATAAAGGTAATTTTAATCCATTTTAGTTACCAATTTTCATGTTTGATTGTGTAATTTTCGAACGTTTGCTATTTTCTCTATTTGAAAATTTCTGGCTATTAAGTCAAATCATGGCTTCATTACTGCTTTGGATGAATCATACACCAGATCTAGACTTGTTTTCGATGTAATTTTTTGAGTAATTGATAGTCATGATTTTCACCTTGTAAAGGGTTTTCTTCGGTCAGAATCTATTGTGTTAAAGAGCATAGTGTGTGTATATATATAGTATATACATAAGGGAAAATGTACTCTATAGTGTATAATGTAGTTAATATGATTGTGTCTCATCCAGATGTCCTCCCAGCTGTATCTGTGTGTTTGTTACAACACCATTGCACATGGTTAGTTGCTGAATCATTCATTTGATTGTATAGTTTGTTAGGATATCATTTTTACTCATTTACCCTTTTGTCTTCTATATATTTGGACGTGTATCACCACTATGATAAGAAGAATATTTTGATTCATTATTCCCAACATATCAGCTTTTTCATCACCTTCATTCAGCTGTTCTTTTACTTACATGGTATCAGAGTACTCATGACTACCATTGTTGATATGAATTCTGCTGGTAGTGAAAACACAAGTCCACTTTATACTCTGATCTTTCTGATCATTATAGGTTGGAGAATTCTGATAATCCAGGAGCTATGTTGGTCACAGAATTGTTAACTACAGACACCTACCCTACTTGGTCAAGGGCACTCCGGCGAGCACTTCGAGCAAAGAACAAACTCGATTTTATCAATGGTGCATTACCCAAACTAGAAACATCAAGTCCATCATTTGATCCATGGGAGAGGTATAATGATATGGTTGTGTCATGGATCCAAAATTCCATATCTCCATCCCTCATATCCATTGTTGCTTTTATGGATGAGTCAAGTGAGATATGGGCAAAACTTAAGGATCGATTCTCTCATCAAAATGGACCCAGGATCTATGAACTGAAGAAAGCTTTGGCTGATCTGTAAGAGGAAAATGACTCTCTAAGCATCTACTATGGTAAGCTGAAAACTATATGGGATGAATTGTTAGTCTATGATCCCATACCTGAATGTAGCTGTAGACAATTGAAAATATAGTTTGATAGACATCAACGTGACTATGTGATCAAATTCCTGATGGGATTGAATGAAGCATATGACAACATAAGAGCTCAAATCATGATGTATTGTGTGTTCCTACTTTTCATTTTCATCTGTTATCTGTTAAAAATTTACCACAACAATTCTAATGTTGCCTAATATTCTTATCTGATGCCTGCTATATACAGGACCTTTTGTCTTGGAAGACGATTGGGAAGTGTGAAGTATGACGTGGCATGTATCTACTTTTGCATCACAATGTTTCGCCCACAGCTATAATGACTACCTATCAGCCCTCAGTCTTAGCCAACCTTTTAATTGCAGCTTCTGTACTTAAATCTAATGTTCAACCACATTTGTGGCACTATCATTTAGGACATATATCAATATTTCGAATGAAACTTATTTCAGATGACTCTATTATTTCTCATTATAAGAATGCTAGTGATATTCCTTGTTTTATCTATCCATTAGCAAAACAATACAAGACTCCATTTTCCATAAGCACACATAAAACTAAACAACTTTTTGACATCATCCATTGTGACTTTGGGGTCTATGTCCTACTACAGCTCATGATCGATCTAAGTGCTTCCTCTTTGTGGTAGATGATTTTTCACGAGCCACTTAGGTATATATGCTTAAAAGGAAATCAAATGCTAGCCACTCCATTAAAGCATTCATCCAAATGATAGAAAACCAGTTCCAAACTACAGTAAAGACTTTGAGAAATGATAATGGACCTGAATTTAAACTGACTGACTTTTACAACTTGAAAGGAATCATTAATCAAAAAAGCTGTGTTGAGACTCCTCAACAAAATGGTATAGTTGAAAAAAAAACATTAGCATTTGATGAATGTAGCCAGAGCATTGAAATATCAATCTGGTCTTTCTCTGTTTTATTGGAACGAGTTCATCCTTACTGCCACACATTTAATAAACAAAACTCTCACACCGCTACTACAAAATAAGTCACCATTTGAGGTGCTATTCAAGTTCACACCAACTTACTCTCATCTTAAAATTTTTGGATGCCTCTACTATGCCTCCACATTCACGAGAGAAGAAAATTTGATCCTAGGGGGCTTCAATTTGTTTTCTTGGGATACCCGTTTGGAGTTAAAGGCTATAAGGTGATGGATTTATAGATAAGAGCCATCTTCATATCTCGAGATTATATTCCATGAAACATATTTCCCTTAAAGCATTTTCATCCTCCATTTGCACACACTTTCAACCTATTACCTATCATCAAGCAGTGACTAGTTCTAATTTCAATGGCAAAATCATGGATTGGACAAGTTAACGTGGGAGAAGGAAGATGAGTTTAAAATCAAGTATCCAAAACTCTTCAATTAACCAAGGTAATTTTTTAGGACGAAAATATTTAAGGAGGAGATATTGTAAAGTCCCAATAATAATAATAATAATTGATTATTCTATGTGCTATATTTTTATATTTCGGAAAGTTGAGGGATTAAAATGATACATTTATTAAACTATATTTTATTTGGGTCAAGTATTTTAATATTGGTAAATCATAAATGTATCAATATTGGGCTCGTTGGATAGCTCATAATTAATTATGCATTTCAGGCTCGAAAAAAGTTAATTCGGATATGCAAGGCCCAAGTTATCGAAGTCGAAAGATTTGGACTTAAATTGTAATTTAGTTAAGTTATTTTATTGAATTGTGAATTTTAATGGGGAAGCACAAGTATGATATGTGTTTGTTTCTATTTTATATTTTTTTTTACTGTGGTTGATTTGACATGTATGGAATCCTAAATTAATAAGATTTGGTCAAAATTTAGTTTCAAATATTCCTATCAATTACCCTATCACATTCCCACACGTTTTCCACTATGCACCAATTTGTTTTTAGAGTTTAGGTTATTATTACCTAGATATTTATAGGTGTATGACACAAGCAAAATATACTTTTATGCACGGCACACAAGCAGAGGCAGGAAAATAGTTTGGAATGTGATTTGGGCTTTTTCATCTTTCAAGAACTCATTTAATTTAGCAAAGTATGATTACGAGGTGCAAGTGGTTATTCCTGTTTAATTTTATTTTTTTCATGTTGATGAATATTATACTAATTAAAGCTATGATATGATATGAGATGTTATGTAATTATATGTAATGACCATCCGGTACCAAAGATATGATATATTTGAGCTCTTACCGGTTTCCAAATATATGATATGACGATATGATATTTGAACGCATAATTTAATATTTTTATTCGGGATTTGCACCATTAATTCATGTCCTATTGAGTATTCTCATATACTCACCCATTATTTTTCCCCTCACATGTTAGAATATGTCGTTGGTTGGAGGGCGATGAAGAGCTGTCGTGGTGCCAGGATTTTTGGAACACAATAAAAAAATAATCCAGTGTAACCAGACTAATTTTTATTCCAGCATTAACTTTAGTCTTATTATCCTATGATTCTTTCATTTGCAATTTTGAAATACTATTTATTTGGTTAAAGTTATCTTGTTTTCTAGTAGGTAAATTTTATGTCCCTTTTGAAAATATTCAGACATTTGGATTCACTCTTAATTCGAAGTTAAAATTATATGGTTGATGTAAACTGCATTATTTGCCTTCTACCAATTTTATTTCTTAAAATAATTAAATTTTCCTTTCTTGTTGTTAGTTTCATTACAAATTAAAGTTTAATGTGCTGCCATGTACGTTCACTACCGTATGATTAATCCATTACTTGTAATTTAAAATGACTTCTTAGTTAAATAAGAGATAAAATCTGAAATATACTGCACGGTGCACATTATTATGAAGACCATGCATGCATATTTTTAAAATGAGTAGAATACATTGTAATATGTTGTTATGTTAACTTTTAGCAATAAATGGAAAATAACAAGATTTTGACTTACTACTGTTGACAATAATTTATTCTTTAATAATTAGATAGTAGGTTGATTTCTTTTAATCTTGTATAAATCCAACACGACCTTACTCTTAGACTGACGTTCATTAATATACTTAACCTCCAAGAAGGTTGCATTGTGCTAACAAAAACCTTCCTATCTAGAGAACTATAAAAATAATATGCCCTGGTACCTTTAGGGTATCCCACAAACATGCACATCTCTGACCTAGACTCCATCTTTTCTACCTTTCCTTTCAATACATGAATCGAACATCCACAAATTCGAATGTGATGCAAGTCGGACTTGCGTCCATTTCACAAGTCTAGAGAAGTCTTCGGAATAGACTTAGAAGGAACTAAGTTAGAACATATGCTATTGTTTCCAATACATATCTCCAAAATAAGATAGGTAGAGTTGCGAAACTCATCATTGACCTAAGCATATCTAACAATGTCTTATTTCTTCTTTCTAAAATGCCATTCTATTGTGGTATACCAGGCGCATTCAGTTGATAGATAATACTATTTTCTATCAAGTTGTCCCTAAGTTCTCCTAAGAGATGTTCGCCACATCGATCTCATCAAAGCATTTTTATACTCTTACCTAACTATTTCTCGATCTCATTCCGATACTCTTTGAATTTTTCAAAGGCATCTGACTTTAGAGTCGTTAGGTATATGTATCCAAATCTAGAGTAATCATCTGTAAAAATGTGATAAAAATACTCATGCCCTCTTTCACAAGTGTATTCACAGGTCCACATACTTCAGATTGAACTAGTTCTAATACTTCTTTGGCTCTATGTCCCTTTGATAAAAAGGTTATTTTGGTCATTTTACCTTCCAAACAAGAATCACAAACTAGAAATGGTTCGACCTTAAGTGTGTTAAGTGGACCATCTCTAGCTAATCTTTGTATTCTATTAAGGTTAACATGTCCAAATCTATGATGCCAAAGATAAATATCACTAGTATGGTATGACTTTTGTTTATGGTTTGTGGATATAATATTTATTTCATTTGTGGTACAATTTAAAATATAGAGACCATTCATCAAATATCCAGCACAATTAAGAGGTTTATTCTTTAAAATATAAAGCGCATTACACGAAGAATTTATCGAAACACCTTGTCCTAGTAAATAGGAAACAGAAATGAAATTCTGCTTCATCCATGGGACATAATAACAGTTTTTAAGAATTAAATGCCTTTTGCTACTAAAATAAATATAAACTACTCCTATTGCTCTTACTGAAATCATAGCTCTATTGCCGACGATAACTTTAAACTGGCCTTCACTGAGTCTTCTACTCTCCTGAAGTACCTATATAGACATACATATATGATTAGTGGCTTCGGAGTCTACAACCCAGGAATTTGTAAAATCAACCACCAAACACGACTCATTAATTAAAAAAAATCACCAGCACCCTATTTTTTAGCTAGTACATCAAGGCAATCTTTCTTCCAGTGTTCTTTGCGACCGCAATGGAAACAATTGCATTTTGGTGTTCCATCTTATTTGGGTTTTTTGTTGCTGTCTGGCTTCTTGTTAGATCTCTTTCTCTACTTTCCAACTCCATATTTTGGCTTGGAACTAGAAGAGCTAGCAATTGCCATATGAGTATGGCCAGCCATACCCTTTAGATCATTTTCCATGTTTTGCAACACAGTCAATGGCATATCTATCTTCTGCAAGTGATACAACAATGAGCTGTGAAAAAATATCAGATAAAGAATTCAATACCATATCAACATGAGTTTCCTGGCCAATTGTTGCACCTATATTTTCCTTGACGTTAAAGTGTGTAATCATAGTCAACATATAATCCTTCACATGCGTTCCGGGTTTCATGCTGATGTTCTCTAAAGTACGAATGGCCTCGAAACATGCACTTTAGGCTTTCTAGTATGTCATGAAAGGTCACCTGACTTTCAAACTTTTACAATAACACGTTTGACATTGATGCCAAGTTGTAACAGCAAGCCATCTTATCAACTGCGATCCACTTATCATACGCAGCCTTGTTGGCTTTGCCTGTTGTCTTAGTAGGTTCTTTGGGACATTCCTCCCCGAGCACAAAATCAAGTTTTTGAGAAATAAGCAAAAATATAAAATTATGTTTTCACTCCACATAATTATCTATGATAAGTTGATTTTGTTAATGGAAAATGCGCTAAGAGACATTTTACTGAAAAATAACTATTTATTGCAAATTAAAATTGAGCAGCAAATAATAATTTAGCATATGATACATGAATGTACATATAGATCCATTTAACTACAATAATGCAACAATAAATCAATCCTTGTGATCCAACAGACTCTCTATAGGAAAGGTAATTGTGTCCACCGATCTATCTGAGACTTTCCCACTAGACAAATTATATATGACAACAAATGTCTAAATTAAGCCTATCATCGTTTTATTTGGTCACTAAAATCATAAACGAGAGCCTCTATGAAAGGCTCGTAGATCATTTCAATTTGAGTGTATAACCTTTGTCTAGATATTTAGACACCTAAAATTAATTTTGACATCTATAGGATGAATACAAATTATATTTTATCTAGACGACCTTACCATAAAGGGATCCAATCAGGCAATTCGAACAACGCGACGTTCTTATAGGAAGTCCGTTGCAATACCGATATGAGATAAACGTGTTACTTTGCTTATGGATTGACCAAATGAGACCATGTATTTTTTTATTTAAATAAACACCTTCTCCTAGTCAATATTTTAAAATAATGGATTTAATTTTAAATAATTACCAGTGGTTCACATTACTCAAATTAACATATAATTTAATTATTACGACTAATTTAAATTAATCAAGGAAAAAATGGTGTTCATTGATATGCATCATATTCATAGTATCAGAGCGATGTTACAAATAAATCTATATGTCATTGATGTTTAGAACAATAATATTTCAAACAATAAGCATTCATAAGCGATAAATTAACAATTACTTGTGGCCCAAAAATGACTCAAGACCCAAGCCCAATATTTAATCTTAATTTTCAAACCAAAAACTCCAAGAATCCAATAGTAGCAATCTAAACAGCAATCAGACATTGCCACTGTACCATTAAAAATTTATTAATTTCAAATTCGACTTATCTAGTTCCGATTTGATTTGTAAAAATAAACCCGAACCAAAAATCGAGACAAATTTGCGTGACACATGCATATTCCATAGGCTCACAATCTTGAATCTAATTGAAAAGAAAATTAAATGAAGATGATGGATTTTTAATCCACATATCTTGTTATAACATCTATATAACAAATTTCAATCAAGAACTGGCCACAAATAATTGGATTATAATTCAAATTCATTCAATCATCATACAATAAAATATTCCTAGGCATCTCTCGACTAGAACATGTAATCAAGATTTAGAAATAACAGACACGTGAACAATCTAGATTGCTTTGATACTAGTTGTTAGAATGCGGAAATAGAATTACCCAGAAATTAGAAAAATATTTAATTCAATAAATAAGATTGTCTAAATTTTCACGTGTATGTTATGTCAAGAATAAATTATTAGAATTTCACCTAAATTCGATGATCAATTCTTGAATTAATTCATAATCACGAACTTCCTGCCTTTTGATCACGAGCTTTCAACTTTTAATTGCAAGAATTTGATGTTTCAAACCATCAAGTCTTTTATGGTATTCTCCAAAGTCAAGACTACACTGATGTGTGGGCACATTCTTTTAATTAAATCTACAACTGGTTCTTGGACTCGACAATTGAATAAAGTAAGAAAAATATTTATTTTCTCTCTTCAAATTTGAGAACTATGGAATTATGTATTATGATTATTGTAGAATTTCTAGGTCCATCTAGTCTCTATTTATAGAGATAAAGACATTCCAATCCATATAGAATAATAATTCCAATTTCAAATAGAAGTCTCGATTTTCAAGTCCAATTAATTTACATTTAATTACATGGGTAGTCATAGAACTTCAATTACAATTATAACTTTCATAAAAATTATAATTAAGCAAAACTTTATTATAATTACAATCAATTTCAAAACTATTATAATTTCCATAATTAAGTCACAATACTTTATAGAGCTACCACAGGTACCTGATTGGACATATATTATTCAAACTCCAATAATTAGATCATATCTAGTCTACCTAGATCACCCAATCTAATCTTTGGTCTTTATTGTTTCCACTAAATAAATAAGATTACAGAAGCCAATAAATATGTAATACTTTCCTCTGACATATCGTATATGTATTTTATCCCCGCTCGAGATTTGATAATTAGGTATGAGTATTAATGACTGTTTTGACCTTCTAATTATTTTCACTAATTTAAGTACTATTTTCTTCAATGGTCTTGTAAACAAATCACAGATGTCAAGTTTAGATGTTGCTAAACACTGAGTTCAAATTTTAACCGTTCAACAGAAAATACTTAAGTAGCCACTCTACCCATTTTTCAAGACGACGGTTCCTGACACAAATTCATGTTATCTGCTTCGCTCATTCTCATGTTCCAACTCATCGAGATATTAAACTAATCAAATTAGTCTCGCCCATTAGTGAATCAAAGAACCATTAAAATCAAGAAAAAATATACATAACTCTATTAAATGATTTAAATGAAATACATGGCGATCAAGTGGAATTTTAATTCTCCGTACTGTCATGCTATAGAATTAAACTCGACACGTGGTCCACTCAGTACACTCCAAGTGTACTAGTGTCACCTTTAACCAATTTTGTGATAAGGACAAATCACAAACTCATAGTGAATTGGTCAACACTACAACCTTCCAATACAAAGTGCCAACACTTAACAAATTACAAAGGCGTGTTTGGTTGAGTCTGATGTGGCGTAACATTTAACATGTAGAAGGAGCTAACAAGCCACGTCAGATTTCCGTCCTCCTGTCGTTTCAAATGAAACGCCATCCACTCCGTGAGTAATGGAGAATGACGGATCAAAGTTCAATGACCAATGGGACGCTTTTGTAAGTTCATTGAGTAAATCGTGATATGGTACAAGTTTCGGTGGCTAATGAAACATTTAACTCGAAAAACAATACCTAAATCGGTCATCACCCCAAATTGAAATGATCTCAAAGAGCCCAAAATTAAAACGGTTTCAATTTAAGAAAAGATCTCTCCTTTCAAACCAATCTTCATGGGCAGAACAAGAATTTAAATCACCCACAAATTGAAATGAACCCTAGAGAAAAAACCAAATTATTTACCTCATCTTGAAGAATTCCGGCATCTTCGAATTTTGAACAAGTTTTTGTGTTATTGTGGTTAGATAGATGTAAGAAAGTCCTCATTGATGGAGAATAATCGAAGAAGACGATTTTGGGGATGTAGACAATAGGGATTGTAAGATGCTTCCAACTACTATGCTTAAATGGACTCGCATGTTCATCCATGGTACAAGATTGTAATAAATGGCCTACTTCGTAGATATGCAGCAAAGGGAACTTAAGATGAGCACATTCTTAAAACTATATAAGGTGCGATTGGGAGACCTTCTCGAAGTCATCGGCTGATAAAACTGAAGACTATTTCACAGATTCATGTGTTATAGTTAGTAGTTTGTTTTTTGCTATTGGAATCATATGGAAAAATCATTAGGTTGTTATGGTGTTTTGAATATATAGTTGGGAGGTTATTGTTGGTGTTTGGAACAAGAATATAATGGTCTCGTGTAAGTATTCGGCTATGTTGACCTATGGTCAATCTTATGTTTTGATTATAACAAACAAAGTATTTTTATCTCTAAAATTTGTATTCGATTCTTCATTTTTACATGTTGCGAACTCGATCAAATTGAAGACAAAACAATTGCTACCAAAGGACGTGATAGTGAAGATCAAAAAAATCTCAAGATGGAAATCGAGCATTCACAATCGAGCTTGGAAATCGAGCATTCTTAATCGAGCACTCGCACAAAAAAAAATCGAAGACAAATCGAGCAACAAATTGTGCACTTGTACCAAATCAATCGGCGATATTAGAATTATATGTTTGAACTCACTTATAAAGGTAAAATATTTTAATCCATAGCAATGACTCATTGAAAGCTCAAGTGACGAACTTTTATGCACGATAAAAGTTTACTTCGTAAAACCGTTTGTACAAACATTATTTTTCAAATGTAAGAATTTCAATTTAATTTTCAATTCATTAGCATCACTTACCTTGGAAATTTTAAAGCCTAAGTTGTCAGAAAATTAAAACGGACAAACTGGAGGAAATTTGTCCTATGTCCATCCGGACGTCCGGTTCACCGTCAACGATAAGATTTTTGACCGTTCTGATTTCTGAAAAAGTATTGGCTATTCAGCCGTCCGATACTGTTCTACAAATCAATCAACATAGTGAAATTGGCCTTGCTCGTGTCGTAGAGCTTGGTAACAGAGGATGTAGATCATTGCGTTGGATCAGACCTCCATAATTATATTGTTTGCATTATCTATCCATTTTTACTTATTGCTTTCATATTCGTGTTTATTATTTAAATTAATTTATATAGTTATTAGGTACTTGATGATACATTAATTTTTCAAAAAAATTTTAAAAATCAATTCACCCCCTCTTGGTTATTTATTCTTGGGCTATTAGAAAATTATTTGTTAAGATTGTGACAAAATCGGTTAACACCACTTGCTATATTATTAATAGAGTTTTAATTAGTCGATAGAAAACCAAAATTTCATATGAACTTTGGAAAAATAGAATTCCCAATAGCAGTTATTTCAAAGTCTTTGGGTACAAATTCTTTATCTTGAATACAAAAGAAAACTTGGGAAAATTTGATTCAAAATTCAACATTGGAACTTTTCTTAGATATTCATCGACTAGGAAAGAGTTTTCAACAAAAGAACTCTAATTCTCGAAGAATCAATGCATGTCACTTTCGATGAAATTAACTCTCTTAATTGTGAGAAATGTATTGATATTGATATAGGATTGGAAACTCAATTCGAACAAATGACTATTCAAGATCAATACAAGGAAGATCCACAAGATAAACATCAAGAAAGAGAAAATGTTCGACAGAGCGAAGAAGAGCCAATCGAAGTCCAAAATGATTTACCTTTACAGAAAAAAAAGGAGGTTTGTTCATTCTCATCCTAAAGAAATAATCATTGGTGATCCAACAAAATGTATTACTACTAGAGCCTCTACTAAAAATCATTTAAGTAGTTGTGCATTCATATCACAAATTGAATCGAAAAACTTCAAAGATACTGAGTTTGATGAATTTTGGATTCTAACTATACAAGAAGAACTTAACCAATTTGAAAGAAACCATGTTTGTGATTTAGCCACTAGACCAAATGATCAAACTGTCACGGTACTAAATGAATCTTTAGAAATAAACGTGATGAAAATGAAATAATTGTGCGTAACAAGGTTATATTAGTGGTCGAAGGTTACAATCAAGAAGAAGACATCAATTTTGAAGAAATATTTGTACCAGTGACTAGATTAGAATCCATTCGCATGCTTCTTGCATTTGCTTGTCAAAACAAATTCACTCTTTATCAAATGGATGTCAAAAATGCTTTTTTTAACGGTTTTATTTAAGAAGAGGTGTTTGTTGAACAACTACATGGTTTTAAAAATCACAAACATCCGGACTATGTTTTTAGATTTCGAAAAGCTCTCTACAGTCAAAAACAAACTCATAGGGCTTGGTACGAATGATTGAGCAAATTTCTAATTTCAAATGATTTTCAATTGGAAAAGCGGATACCACTGTTTTTGTTAAAATTCAAAAGAATAATATGATCACTGTTCAAATATATATTGATGATATTATACTTGGTGCTACTAATATTTATTTTTGTGAAGAGTTTTCTAAGTGTATGAGCATGAAATTTGAAATGAGTATAATGGAAGAACTTAAATTCTTCCTCGATCTCCAAATTAAGCAAACTTATTATTGAATTTTCATCAATCAAAGTAAGTACATACTAAACATGCTCAAGAGGTTCGTCATGGATGACTTAAAACCAATGAACACTCCTATGAGAACATGCATAAAATCGGACAAGAACGATCAATGTACATTCGTTGATATAACAAAATATTGAGGTATGATCGGATCCGTTCTTTACTTAATTGCAAGTAGACCTGATATTATGTTTAGTATGTGTCTATGTGGTAGATTTCAATTGAATTCTAAAGAATCTCATCTAAAAGTCGTGAAACGAATCTTTAAATATCTTAGTGACACTGGAACTTTAAGGCTTTTGTATCCCAAAGGCACTCATATTGATCTACTTAGTTATTCTAATGCCGATTGGACCGAGTACACAATCGATCGTAAAAACACTAGTGGAATATGTCATTTTCTAAGCTTTGCACTTGTATCATGATTTAGCAAAAAAAACAAAATTCCGTTGCATTGTCAACCGTCGAAATCGAATATATCTTGATCCCCAATTGTTGTGCACAAGTTCTATAGATAAAACAAACTCCTAATGATTATCACCTATCCTTTGATCATATACCCATTATGTGTGATGACACTAGTGCCATAAACTTGTCAAAAAATCCTATTTTGCACTCTAGGACGAAGCACATTAAAATTAGACATTATTTCCAAAGAGACTATTCTTAAAAGGGTGATATTGTATTAGAATTTGTAAACACATAAAATCAATTGGCCAATATCTTCACAAAACATTTAGCTCTTGATCGATTCTCACATATTGGAAGAGGTTTAGACATTATTAATAAATTTGAAGTACATGATTCAGTTTATAATTACATGTGCATACATGTTTTCATCTCATTATTTCATGTGCAACATATTTACATGAATTAGTATGTTTAATTATTAAAAATGGGGATCTGGATGAGAAACCGAACGTCCGGATTGAACTAAACCGTCTGGTCGTCCGAATAGGTGAACCAAGTGTCCAGTTCTACATAAAATCTATTTTAAAATCGCGAATAGGCCCTTTTCTCTTCCATTTTCTTCCACTTTCTCACTTTTTCTCTCCCTAATTCTCTTCTCCATCACTCAAACTTCGCTCTCAAATCATTAATTACCCATCAAAATCAAAAACCCATTATTTCTACATCTCAATTCCTCAAGAAATTCTCAAATTCATCCACTATATTCCAATTTTTCCACAATTTGAAACCATAGTCTTTCTACACTTTCATTTTCAATTTTCAATTATGTCAGGCTCAAAATAGACGGGAAAGAGGCTAAAGAGCACGATGAGTCGATCTCCTTCACCATTCTCCGACGAAGAGTTCGATTTGGAACTCGAGGTGCCTGCCAACCCATTTTAATAGGTAAAAATGTTGATTTTGTGGATTTTACTATTGAAGCACCTACATCCATATAGAAGAAATTTTTGAAAATATGGGTTGAAATTCTATTGAAACTTTAGAATAGCATACATATCCACGACTCATGAAAGAAATTTACATAAACATGTCTCTTACTACCCGTTCCGGTGATATTTCATGTTTGATTAAAATAAACGCATTTTCATAAATAAAGTTCTCATTCGTGACATTTTAGAACTTGAGGTGTGTGAAACCCAAATTTTTATTCATAAGGCACATCCCACTTAGACGGCTATGACCCTACCGAAGCTTGTGTCGTATCATCGGGAAATTTTTTGAAAATATTACGAAAGTTAGTGCAAATCAATTGATTCTTCCTTGCAAGGTTTTACAAAACATCATTGCAAATGTTATCCTACCTCGAAAGGGTCATCGGGATGAAGTGAGTTCGTTTGATCTCTTCTTCTTGGTTCTTTTCTTGTCGGTAGGAAACTTGATTTTCCCACCATTGTATTAGGACTTATAAAGCTTGTTTATTCTTCATGACACGTTAAAGCTTTACCATATGGCATGCTTTTCACGAAAATTTTTAAACACTTTAACATTTCGTTGGATGATGAGACATTTGTCCAACTTCGATCCACCGACACTGTAAACATTCAAACCCTTAAACGCATGAAAATTACTAAAGAACATAGTCATTAGGTGGCACATACCAATGGGTTCGACCCCAACTCGAGTCCTTCGACTCTACCATTTGAGGGAGATGATGATGGTGATGACGATGATGTATCGGAAGGTCCTATTTTTCCTCACGCATTCTGAGCTCCAGTATCCCTCGATCTTCAGGTAGTGGCTTCACGTTTATCGATAATCAATAAAACATGTTGAATAGGTGCATTGACTCCATCACTCCTCGGTTGATGGCCTCGGTGGGATGCTCCATCAAATGCAAGCTCAACAGGCCGCCATACTAGCTCCACAAGAAGTCATTCAAGCACAACAAACGGCGATGCAGGCTCAGCAGAATTTCTTCTACTCCCATTTCTATGCCCACTTTCCTCATCCGACTCTTCCGGAGCCATAGTCATTATTTTTCTTCGTGATGGATATTACCTTATTTTCTTTATGATATATATTTCTTTTTACTTCATGATTAATGTTTCTCTATGATTTGGTTTGCTTCATGATGAATACTTCTGGCCTATGGTTGTTTTAATTCCATATTTTGTCTTCTTTTTGCTTTTACCAAAATGGGGAAAACATATGTTATGTATGCATGACTTGTATAAGAAAGGGGAAACAATATCATATGAATGTTTGATCTATAAAAAATAGGGAGAATAGTATAGCAATGTATGAATCATATGAGATAAAGTATCTTTCTTATTGCAAATCATCGTTTGTTTGTCATAATGAAAAATAGGAAAATTGTTGACCTATGGTCAATCTTATGTTTTGATTTTAACAAACAAAGTATTTTTATCTCTAACATTTGTATTCGAGTTTTCATTATTACATGTTGCGAACATGATCAAATTGGAAACAAAACAATTGCTCCAAAGGAGATGAAGGTGATGATCAAGAAAGTTCAAGATGAAAATCGAGCATTCACAATCGAGCTTGAAAATCGAGCATTCTCAATCGAACACTCGCACAAAAAACAATCGGAGACAAATCGAGCAACAAATCGTGCACTCGCGCCAAATCAATTGAAGATATTAGAACTATATGTTTGAACTCACTTGTAAAGGTAAAATACTTTAACCCTTAACAATGACTCATTGAAAGCTCAAGTGACGATTTTTTTATGCAAGATAAAAACTTACTTTGTAAAACGTTTGCACAAAAATTATTTTTAAAAGTAAGAATTTCAACTTAATTTCCAATCCTACTAGCATCACTTACCTTGAAAAATCTAGTAAAAGTGTCTTTTAAAAGCATACCTTGCATCAGAAAATCAAACCAGACAAACCAGGAGATTTTCTGTCCATCCGGACGTCCGGTTCAACTCCAACGGTCGAATTTTTTACCGTTCTAATTTCTGATGAAGTAACGGCTCTTCAGTCGTTGGATACTATTTCGGACGTCTGGATGATCGTTCAGTTCGACAAAGAATTTCACATTTTCAACTGCTATAAATACAAACTCACTTATCATTCATAAATACAATAAAAGAACATTCAAGTGAGATTCTTTTGAGCACAATTGTATTAATTTCTCATATAATTTATTATTATCAAATCATTTTAGATTTGAAAAACTTTTAATCAAAATAACTTTTAAAATCATTCCACACATAAAAGTTTTTCTTACCTTATACTTGAGTTTCATTCATTATTATTCATTAAAAGTGTTAGTCTATTTCTCTCTTGGTACTTAATTGTGTCATTTATTAAGAGAGAAGTTTCAATTTGTAATATCAATTTTCTTTAAACTTGTGGGTCGTGTTAAGGTCCCGTAAAGCTCAACATTATAAAATGATCGGTGTTCCTTGTTTGTAAGTCATCCGAAGCTTTGTAAAGGGTTTGATTGCATCACAAGTCAATCAACATAATGAAATTGGCCTTACTCGTACTGGAGAGTTTGGTAACGGAGGACGTAGATCGTTGAATTGGATCGAACCTCCATAATTATATCGTTTGCATTCTCTACCCCTCTTTACTCATTACTTTTATATTCATGCTTATTATTTGAATCAATCTATCTAGTTATTACGTACCAATTTTTTTTAAAAAAACCAATTCACTCCCCTCTTAGTTAGTTATTCTTGGGCTATCAGGCTGTTTGACATAATTGTCAGATTAATCATATTGTTGATGATCGTAGAATCATGAAAAGAAACTAGAAGTCTTCTCAATTTCTAAATGAACGGGTTCCTTTTATGTTCATGTCGGTTACAATATGAAGTTTAGTTTGGTTTTGTGGCCTTAAAATGTCTTTCATCTATTTGTATTTTGATTTATGTGTAGGTTAATGTCATTATATTAGTATTTCATGATTACGAATGAATGTCGTGAATGTCACTTGCTATGTTATGAACTCTTCAAACATCATGGTCGTCGTGAATATCAATTTATGTTCTTTTGGTTTATAATGAGTATCACTATAATTGAAATGTTGTATTTGTATAATAGTTAAATGAAAATATGTTCCTGGCGTATAATTAAAACGAAATGGCAATGTCTGCTCATTCGATAATGCCTTTGGTAATCCATTCGAGATGAAATGATAGGTTCTTGATGTATAATTGCATTTAACTACATAGATATTGCCTTTGGTATATATGTAAAAACATCCGATACATCTTCTCGCATCTCTATCTGAATGAACCATGTGACCGTATGGTTTTAGCCATTGCGATTGTACAGCTTTGCTGTTTTGCCTAATGGAGTATATTGGGTCAACCTCGCAAGATATAATTTATACCAAAGGAAGCACTTAGAAAACCCCTTTTTCATTCATTAAATATTTTGTGATTAAATCAAAAGAATGTAAATTGCCAATCTCAACCACCATGATATTTGAAGAGCTCATAACAAGATGAATGACATTCTCCACAACATTCAAGATAATAAAATGCTAATAAACTGGCATTAACCAACACATAAATCAAAATACAAATAAATGAAAGAAATTTGAAGGCCACAAAACCAAACTAAACATAAAATTGTAACCGACACAACATAAAAGAAACCTATTCATTTAGAAATTGCAAAAATTTCCAATTTCCTTTTGTTAGGAAAATATTGTTTATTTTAAATACCTCAATTGCACAGTTCGTTAATAAGTAGAAAAGTGAATTTTAAGTTCAAATATCGTTCCCACGGAAATTGTACTAGTTCGAATTCGAAGTAACTTAGCCTTTATTGAAACAAGTAAAATTTGTGATTTTTTTCATAAATTAAATAAGAGTAATACTATTTATCATCTTGATAATGGACATCGGTGTTGTGAAAATCCATTATCCCTTACATTTCTCTTTCTCTCATAAAAATTAAATTGTTCAATCTCACTATTCCATATAAACTGCCACATCACCAATATTTTATCATAATAATGATAAATAACATTTTTTATTAAATAATCTACTTATGAATGCAAGACCTAACTTAATTAAAATAAATGGAAGATTATAAATAAATGTAAGTTTTATAAAAATATGATGACGAAAAGCGTAATAAGATTTCAAATCTCCTTTAATCCAGAACTTATAAATTTGAAAACACGATTCAATTATGAAGATCAATATTCCTAATTTGTTTAAAAATCTCTCCTGAGTAGAATTAAACATATTGTTACATGTGACCCGACTATATTTCTATAACGAATGCGAATATATAAAAATACATTAAAGATTTATGAATATTGAAAAATCACGTAGAGCATAGCAATATATTTTTATCACATATCGGATTCTACGACAATTGACACTATGTTTAACTTATTTTCAATTTTTGAAAGTAAACAAGCTACAATATTCATAAAATTATTGGGCATATAATTGAATAAACCTATGCAATCATTCAAGAATTGAAAACGTGTTTTGAATGTAAAAAATAAATAAGATTCAAAAATCAAAGTTTCATAATACGAGGTTCATCGTAATTCTAGCACAAAAATAAACTAGTCTAGCATAATGTCTAAATTAAACAAATAAAGTTGAAACGACATTACCGAGAAATTGACGGAATGCGATTAATATGCAAATTCCTTGCACAATTATTTATAAATTATTGAACAAAAAATTGGAAATATTTTCTCTATTGCTTTCTGTATCTGTCGTCCCTCTTCTTCTGCGTAGTTCTTTTTTCCGTATCTGTCGTCCCTCTTCTTCTGCGTAATTCTCTTTTTCAATCAATTTTCATTTCAATTCTCAGCCTCCAGCTTCTTGTTTTCTTCTCAAAGCTGCTGCTCCCTCTTTGTCTCTATATGTGTGTGTATATAAATATATATTAGGGAAAATTTCATTAGTAAGATATTTAGTATGATCTATTTCAAATATAAGAAATAAGATTTACTTTTTCAAAAATCAGATATTAATTTAAATTTTATTTATTAAATTATTAATTAAATATATTAGGGGCACAATATTATATAATTTATGATTACAATTATATATTAGTCACAATTACATCACAAATAACAAATTTTATAAGCCACAATTTATTTTTCAGTTATAAATTAAATAAATTAATTGATCACATATTAATTTTTGGTTGCAAATCAAATNCAATATTATATAATTTATGATCACAATTATATATTAGTCACAATTACATCACAAATAACAAATTTTATAAGCCACAAGTTATTTTTCAGTTACAAATTAAATAAATTAATTGATCACATATTAATTTTTGGTTGCAAATCAAATATTTTATGAATCACAACTTATTTTATGATCACAAAATATCAAATTAATTGGTCACAAATTATTTCTAAGTCACAAATTATCAAATTATTGTTCACAACTTAACAA
>CAIGRP010030609.1:0-10469 GCA_903798385.1 Fraxinus cuspidata
TAAATTTGAAAAAATTAAATATTTGTTTACAATGAATATTTAATTAAATAAATATAAATTAAAAAATAAAATGGAAAAAAAATGAATTTTCTCTTTCGTTGAAAAGGAATATTTCATTTTAGTAATTATCAATTTCAAATTCTTTATTTAGTTATATATATATAAAATTTAAACAAGAGGAAATTATTAAAATTAAATAAAGAAAAATATCATTTAAATAAATTTGAAAAAAATTAAAGATTTGTTTACAATGAATATTTAATTAAATATTTTTAAATTAAAAAATTAAAAGGAAAAAAAGAATTTGCTAATTCATTAAAAGAATTTGCTAATTTGTGAAGAAATAATATTTCATTTTAGTAATTATCAATTTCAAATTCTTTATTTAATTATATATAAAAAAATCAAACAAAAGGAAATTATTAAAATTAGATAAAGAATATAAATATTATTTAATATATTTTATTTTAGTTACTATCAATTTCAAATTCTTTATATATATATATACACACACACACATACATATATAAAATTCAAACAAAAGGAAATTATTAAAATTAAATAAAGAATATAAATATTATTTAATTAAATTAAAAAAATAATGATTTCTTTACAATGAATACTTAATTAAATAATCTTAAATTAAAAAATGAAAAGGGAAATAAAAAGAATTTGCTAATTCATTAAAGAAGAATATTTTGTTTTAGTAATTATCAATTTCAGTTTCTGAGTTTAATTATATGTGTAAAAAATTCAAACAAAAGGAAATTATTATAATTAAATAAAGAATATAAATATTATATAATTAATTTTGAGAAAAAATTAAAGATTTGTTTATAATGAATATTTAATTAAAAAATTTTAAATTAAAAGAAAAAAAAGAATTTGCTAATTCGTTAAAATAATTTACTAATTTGTTAAAAAATAATATTTTATTTTAGTAATTATAAAAGATATGTTTACAATGAATAAAGTAAAAAAGTAAAAAAAAAAAAAAAAAGAATTTGCTAAATCTTTAAAAAATAATATTTCATTTTAGTAATTATCAATTTCAAATTTTTTATTTAATTATATATATAATAAATTTAAATAAAATGAAATTATCAAAATTAAATAAAGAATATAAATATTATTGAATTAAATAAAAAATATAAATATTATTTAAATAAATTAATAAAAAATTTAACTATAAATCAAATTAAATAAAGAAAAATATCATTAACAGTCGGCAGGCTGTAAACAATCGACCGATTTTTAATAGTTCGTTAACAGCAGGTTGGTTGTTAACAGCCGTCGAATTGTGAAATATTATATGAAATTGGGTGATCATAGTGAAACGTTATATGTAATTGAATGACCATGGTGAAATAAAATTAAATTGAGTGGTCATAGTGACACTAAATATAAAGTTCAATGGTCATGGTGAAACAAAACTAAGTTCAATGGCCATTGTGACATCAACTTTAAAGTTGGGTAGCCACCAGTGAAATTAACCATATGGTCAAATATTCTCATTTTAATGAGAATCAAATAGGAGCTAATTCGGAACCACTCTTTTTTACTAAGAATGTTTATGTTGTACTTCGGAGAGATTTGGGATACTGCAAGGTGAGCTGTTTATCTGGAACGTGCGGATACTTCCTAACGAGTGATCAAAGTAAACGAAAATAGGTTCAAGTTAAGTTTCTGTCACGGAATGTAAATATATAAGTTACTTGATCATGAGATCAACTGAGTTCTACTGATGATACACGTCTAACATTTTAGCATAATGATTTGCAAATTATTTTCAAGCTCGGGCTTATTCGACATAGATATCGAATACTATTTAGGTGAATCCATCATGAAAACGAAAAACAATCACGCTACATGTACATCGTCATTTACATCATTTTTTACACTTTACTACGTGACAATATACTATTAGACAATTTAAAAATTAAACAATTATCCCTCCAATCATTTTTTAACAACACATCAAATGTCAAGGATCGTTTACGCCCATGTGTACATCTAACATTTTTTTTAAACGAAAAATATGAATCAATTACTATCAACTTGTTTGAGCCCCATTGTTGTAAAAAAAAAGAAATGCATTTTTGAATAGTGTATTGATGATAAATATGTTGTTAAAAATAAGGAAAAATTTTGAATTTGTGTATAATATTGTTTTATTAAAAATTATGTGATTGAAATGGATCAAAATACTATTTAAAAATGTATTTTTTTCAAAAAATGGGCTGACGGGGTTAAGGTTAACTTGTTTTTTAGCTGTCATGTATTGACACATCTTTCTTTTTCATTTTTGCCATTTTGCCCAAGCTTAACAATCATTATATAAACATTCTTTATTCTCTATACTCATTTTCACTAAACATTCTTTATACTCATTTTCAGTTAAACATTCACAATATAAAATATTTTACACGTAAACTCAAAACTTTTCCTACTTTTTAACCGTAATTATTCA
Organism: Fraxinus cuspidata; assembly: GCA_903798385.1. Classification (NCBI taxonomy): domain Eukaryota; kingdom Viridiplantae; phylum Streptophyta; class Magnoliopsida; order Lamiales; family Oleaceae; genus Fraxinus; species Fraxinus cuspidata. The sequence goes on from CAIGRP010030609.1 coordinate 2,471, forward strand.
AATCTTTGTCTTTGTGAAATAATGAGTGTCAAATTATTTTGTAAATCAAAACCTTTAACAGTGTACAAATATGTATATAAATGACTTTTGAAAATCCCCTTCCACACTCTCCTTTCACATTCACACACACGGAGTTCTAAGCAACACCTTATTCAGTGCCTGATCCCAAAATTTTCAGGTGGGTTTTGCAATTCAAATTTGTTTTCGTTCATATTTGTTCTTTCTTTGAAATCTTGAGGTGGGTTTTTGAAATTTTTGATGTAAAGTTGAGATTTTTATTGCAATTTCTTTGGATTCTTGATGTGGGTTTTCAAGATTGTTACATATTTTATGTGCAGTGTGTGGACTTGAAAATTCTATGTCTTTCTAGTGATGATTCTGATTAATGTCTGGTGAATCAATGATAAAAACTGTTAATCAGTAGGTGCACTTGAATGTTGTATCTCTTTAGCACCCTCATTATCTACACATTAACAAAATCTATACATATCGGAAGGAGTAAAAGTGGCTTCACGAGTACCAGTAGAACTAGAATCTAGAATAGATACTGCAACAACAAATCAATTGGTAGCTAAAGTTTTTCAAATTCACCACAGACAGATACTGCATCAGTCCTTCTAGAGGCAATGGAATACATAGGATTCCTTCACGAACAATTTAAGGTTCCACATTTTCCTGCTTTTTTTATATATGTTGGCAAGACTTGATTTTTGGACCTTTATCAAGAATTCACAATTAATATATATCTTGTATTTTTTAATTCAGTTATCTTATCCCTTCGGTACTTTCAGGTTTTGAGTGCTCCATGTCTCTGTAGTAATAAGAATTCAACGGAGTGATAAACAAAAAAGTAGCTTATTTTTCTCTTTATACTATGAAGTGCTATCGAGTCCTCGTTGCCAAATTTGTGATTGTATTTTTGGTTCAAGAACATGAAGCCATATAGCCTTAGGAGCAAAGGGCTATGTCTAGTGCCACTTTCATATACTGTTGGGGTTGCTAGCAGCAATGGTGCAGATATTTGGGCTCCCATTAAAACCAGAAGACTCGTATCGGATGAAGCTTCACTCAGGCAACTCATTGTTGAGTGAGAGTATCGACCCATCACAACCTCATATAACTAAAGCTGGGTGCAAATTTACGGCGCAGAATCCCCCTGATGATTTTCTGGCCAACTCAGGCTCGAGTTTCCATCGAGGGCTAAATAGTTTAGATCCCAATGCTAATTTATGTATTGAGAAATAAATTCAGATGTAAATCGATGATGAGGATAGAGTTATTTTAGTATATTCCCATGCATGCTATACTAGAATGCTGCCTAACATTCAAGAATGTTTATTTATGATATATTGGCATGTGATGCAGGGATTTCGCAATGGATCCATTGTAGTACGACTACGAATTAATATCTTTTATCAATTTGGAAGATGACAAGTGACATAATGCTAAAATTAAAAACTAAAATTAAAGTTCCGTGGCCAATTGGAACTAAATTAAATTGAATGACCAAATTGAGACATAAATTTTATTTACGCAATTGAAGATTGGTGACGACAATTGAAATGTACTCATGTTGGAAATTTACCTAATCATGCACAGCGGAAAATAAAATAATTTTCAATTCTTACTACAAATTAAAATAATTTTCAATTCTTACTACAAATCTGTTTTGTATTTAGGTACAAATTGTGATAGGAATTATAATTTTGTTGAATTCTGCAAATTCTTTTATTTATTTTGATACGAGCAATCTTGATTTACAATTCACAGATGTTCAATTGTCGAGCCTCAAATGAAAATCTACACAGAGAACAAGATTGAGAGAATTATGATTTTTCTTTTCTTGTGCTAGAAAGAATGTAATTGTTTTTCAAACTCTATCAACATATTAATAGAAGTTCAAGTGGGCTTGGCCCGTCTATTAAACTATTTAATTAAGAGGTAATTAGGTCCATTGCCCTTTAAAATTAACAAATTAGAATAATTCCTCACAAACAAATTAAAATTCTTTTATCTGTAATTAATACGCTCAAACCCCCCAAGCTCCAAAACCTTAGAAATCCCCAAATTGGACACAAAAATCCAACCAAAACTCCGCTACCAGGTCTCCGTTTTGCTCCCCTATTGCATTCTTCTTCTCTCCCTTGCAATTTCCTTTGTCTCTGTTCGTTTTCTTGATTTTGGGCCAGTTTGTGCTAATTTATTGGAGACAAGGAGAATAGGAAGACTGGAAATGAGAATCAGCCATTGTCATTTAGATTTTTTTATTGAAAGGTTTGTAATTACTGAATTTTTGTAATGTTGATTTTCGTCTTTATCTGATGATGTGGAGAAAAAATCTTGTACTAACATAATGAGTTTATATTATACCAATATCTAATCTCATTTGTTTCATTTGAATATTTGCTTATGTCAGATAATTTTGTAATACATATGACTGGTACACGTCTAATTTGTGACTTTAGAAGAATGTTGGATGAATTGTGAAATCTTTTGCAAAAATATTTTATTGATGTTTTAGATTATTGAACTGCTAACATGTGAAATCTTCAAGAACTGTGACAAAAGATTTAATCGGTCTTTGTAGATTAGCATCTATAGTAAATAAATTACTTGATTTGTGCTTCCGTATTTTGACTTTTTCTAGTTTAGAGGTTTCCGAAGAATCTATACTAATTGCTTTGAGAAATCCTTTCCAAATTATACTTTATTTTGCTAATTATCAATTTATTTATTTGTTTTTTTTTTTCTGATTTATGGATTTTCAAGAATCTAGATTAAATTATCTAAAAATATCTGTACACTATTATGTTTTGAATTTTCTGTGTGTTATAGAAACTTTTGCATTGTAGATATTTGATGAGGTTGTGAATAGAATGAAATTAATAATTCATATTCACTTCACTAGACTATCAACTACTACAAATTCAAGCTGAAATGGTTGAGTTGAAGAAGCAACAAACCAGACAAATGGTTTGTTACGCTTGAGATTGAGTTATGAACAAATTGATTTCTTTATATGTAAAGACGTATCCAATAATTGAACTTTAACTTATACGGGACTGGTGCTATCACTAGGGATCCTCTAGTTTTTGAAGTGGGTGATGTAAATTCTGTTTAGTTCTTAGAAACATGCCATGATCCTAGCTCCTACTTTCTGTTGATGCTGATATGAGAGTTTAAAACTAAAAGTGAATGTTACTATGTAGTTTTGTCTTCCTTTTAAATGTATAAATTAATATACTCTGCATTAGGTTCAAATTGAATATTGCTCATATCATCTACTTATTAAAAAGTCCTATCATGTGGTAGCATCTCCGCAATGGATGATGGATTATGTTTACTAGTATAAGCGACTTTTTTTAGTATTTATCACTTTTTTTTCACTTTTTGATTGTGTTGTCACTTTTTTTGAGTTTGGGTCACTTTTATTTTTATTTTTTTAATTTTTATAATTTTTTAGAGTATTTGTCACTTTTTTTTAGGATTTGCCACTTTTTTTCACTTTTTTTACCGTCACTTTCTTTTTTGTAGAATTGAGACTTTGTTGACCCCAAAAATTGAGCCAACGGAATCCTTGCTATGTCCCTTTCACGTCGACCTCCTCCTTTGTTATGAAATGAATCGCACATATATAGAAGTTAAAATGGGCATGTGGGCCTAATGGGTCGGACCCAAGCTTAGGCAAAAAAATATCTGACTTGATTAAATAGGTCCACTGTAATTAAATGGTCGATGCCACGTAATATATGGGTGTAACAATAGTCCTCCAAGTCTGAGTCGTACATTCATGTGCGGGTTAGACTTTGAAGAATAAATAGTCAGTCGGCCAATGTGGGATCCTCTTCGTCGAGCATATGCTGCGTAATTTATAGGTGTAACAATAGACCCCCCAAGTTTGAGTTGTACATTCATGTGCGGGTCGAATTTCGAAATACAAGTTGTCAGTAGGTGAGGTCTTACATATTGCCTCAAAAATATAAGTAGCTCCGATAAGCGAGGACTTACGAACTGCTTCGAAAATATGATTCGGTCCTAAATAGGTAAGGACTTACGAATTGCTTCGAAAAAATAAACTGCTCCACTAAGTGAGGACTCACGGGTATGTACGGAGAAAATCAAGGATAATGGAAATCATTCTATTGCTAGGGTTTACGCACTGAATGAAAGTACTTTAGGTGATACTCCAGCAGTCATTGCTGGTAAGCTTCCTATTGCTGGAACTTTTGCTTATGCTTTATTTGATTCTGGATCTTCCCACTCTTTTATATCTATTAGCATGGTTAGAAAGACTCACTTGCTAACTGATAGTTTGAAGTCTGAGTTAGAGGTACTTATTCTATCTGGCCTAGCATTACGGACTAAAGAAATAATAAATGATTGTGAGGTGATGATCAACACTTATTCTCTTCCTGCAAACCTTATTCTTCTAGATATGAAAGACTATGATGTCATTTTAGGTATGGATTGGTTGTCAAAGTATGGAACCAATCTAGATTGTTCAAGGAAAATCGTTACTTTTCGTTTATCAAATGGTGAATTAGTAACCTTCCAAGGAATAGTCAAACATTTATCTACTTTGCTAGTATCAGTTATTAGAGCACGGAAGATGATACGACAGGGTGGTGAAGGTTATTTGGTCCATATTTATAACACTGAAATCAAACCAGAAATTTCTTTAGATAAAATTCTAGTAGTTCAAGAATTTCCTGATGTTTTCCCTGAAAAGTTGTCTGGACTACCTCCTGATCGAGAAATTGATTTTGCCTATGATCTAATTCGTCCTATATCAAAAACCCATATCGCGTGGCACCTGCAGATATGGACATTATGAATTTTTGGTTAGGCCATTTGGTTTAACTAATGCCCCTGCTACTTTTATGGACTTAATGAATCGAGTGTTCAAATAATATTTAGATAAATTCATTATCGTTTTTATTGACAATATCTTTATTTACTCTAAGAGTGAAGTAGAACACGTTTAACATTTACGCTAGGCTCTATCTATTTTTTTAGCCAATAAGCTTTTTGCGAAATTCACGAAATGTGAATTTTGGCTTAAGCAAGTGGTATTTCTTGGTCATGTGGTTTCTGCAAACGGGATTTCCGTTGACTCGAGTAAGATCGAAGCTATAACAAATTGGCCACGACTGAATACTGTCACGGAAGTTCAAAGTTTCTTGGGACTTGCAGGATATTATCGTCATTTTGTCGAGGGTTCGATTGCAATTCCATTAACTCAATTAACTCGAAAAGGATTACCTTTCAATTGGACGGAGGCATGTGAGCGAAGTTTTCAGGAACTTAAGAATAGGCTGATTATAGCACTGTTACTAGCTATTCTGTCTACCTCTGAAAAATTTGTGGTGTATAGTGATGCCTCTAGAAATGGACTTAGATGTGTTTTAATGCAAAATGGTAGGGTTATTGCTTATGCTTCACGCCAATTGAAGGAATATGAAAAGAATTACCCTACCCATGATTTAGAATTAGCAACTGTGGTGCTTGCATTGAAAATTTGGAGGCATTACCTTTATGGAGAACATTATAAGATTTATACAGATTATAAGAGTTTGAAATACTTTTTCACTCAAAAGGAATTGAACATGCAAAAAAGGCATTGGCTTGAGTTGGTCAAGGATTATGATTGTAATATCAATTATCATCCAGAAAAAGCTAATGTTGTAGCCGATGCCCTTAGTCGATAGACTTTGCATGGAAATAAGTTACCAGTACAATTACAACAAGAGGTTCAACTGTTTAACCTAGAAATTTGTGGAAATACGAATCTCACAGCTCAACCTACATTACGGGAACGTATCGAGGAACAACAGTTGATTAATCAAACCTTAAAACGAATTCGTCAGCATATTTTGGACGGCAAAAATTCAGTATACCAGATAGCAAAAGACGAAGTAATTTTATTCCGTAATCAAATTTATGTACCTAATGAGTCAACTCTTCGAACTGAGATTTGCGCGGAAGCACATAACACTCTATATTCTGTTCATCCAGGAGCTACAAAAATGTATCGTGATATTAAACTCCATTTTTGGTGGTTGAGAATGAAACATCATATCTTAGAATATGTGAGTAAATGCTTGACATGTCAACAAGTTGAGGCTGAACATCAATGCCCAGCGGGACTTCTCCAACCTTTGCAAATACCTGAATGGAAATGGGAAAAGATTACGATGGATTTTGTTGTAGGATTACCACGAACAGAAAAGAATTACGATGCTAGTTAGGTTATAGTGGATCGATTAACTAAGTCGGCACACTTTTTGCCTATTCAAACCACTTTTACCTCGGAACAATATGACCAATTATATGTACAAAAAATTGTATGTCTACATGGTATACCAACATCAATAGTATCTAATCAGGATCCTCAATTCTTGTCGGCATTCTGGAAAGGGTTACACCAGGCTTTAGGTACTAGACTCTCCTTTAGTACAACATTCCATCCTCAGACAGATGGCCAGTCGGAACGAACCATTCAAACATTAGAAGATATGTTACGCGCTTGTACTTTAGATTTTCAGGGAAAATGGAACAAGTATCTACCCTTGATAGAATTTTCATATAATAATAGTTACCAGTCTTCAATTGGAATGGCTCCTTTTGAGGTTTTATAGATCGCCTATACATTGGGATGAAATTGGAGAGAAACGAGTTTTTTGGCCAAAACTAGTACGGAATATGGTTGATGCATTAAAAAATATTCGTCAACACCTTGCTACCGCTCAAGATCGTCAAAAGAAGTATGCCGATAGACGAAGGAGACCACTAGAATTCACTGTCGGAGACAAAGTGTTTATGAAAATTGCACCAATAAAAAGGGTATTTAGATTTAGGAAAAAGGGAAAACTTAGTCCAGATATATTGGTCCTTTTGAAATCCTGGAACGAATTGGTAAAGTAGCTTACAAGTTAAACTTACCAGCTATAATGGATCGAATACACAATGTATTCCATGTATCTACTCTTCAAAAATATGTTCCAGATGCTTCACATATATTACCAGATAATCCAACGGATCTGGAAACTAATTTAACCTATGAAGAAAGACCAGTGAAAATTTTACTTCGAGAGATTAGACAATTACGAAACAAACGTATTCCACTTGTCAAGGTTTTGTGGAGAAATCAAATCTCAGAAGAAGCAACATGGAACGGGAATAAGATATGAAGATTAAATATCAGAATTATTCGGTAGATTTTAAATTTCGAGGATGAAATTTCTTTAAGTGGGGGATAATGTAACATCCCAAAATTTTCTAGCAAAGATTTTAATATTTTAGAAAGTAATGAAAAAAAATATATAGGTATGGACTTAATTGAATTAATAGTGTAAAGGTTATAAGAATTGTTTTTAAAAAAAAATTTTAATATTTTAGAAAGTAAATTAAAAAAAATATTTATGGACTTAATTGGATTAATAATGTAAATGTTATAAGAATTGTTTTAAAAAAAAATAAATAAAAAAATAAAAAAAAAATATATATATAGTAATTGCATATTTACCCAAGGATAAAAAGTGCAATTTTATAAAATAATAATAATAAAAAAGATATTTGCATAATTATCCTAAGTTTTAAAAGCAATTTGAGAAATTACACATTAAACCCTTCGCATCCCCTATAAATAGGCGATAAATTGTGGAATTTGGGACACATTCCATCTTCTTTCCTTTTGAGGTAAGTTTCTAGCTTTCCTTCTTTGTCTAGTTAGTTAATTACCCTAAGTTTTAAAATGGAATTTGAGAAATTACATACTAAACCCTTCTCATCCCTTATAAATAGGGGATGATTGTGGGATTTGGGACACATTCCATCTTCTTTCATTTTGAGGTAAGTTTCTAGCTTTCCTTCTTTGTCTAGTTTAATTAATTAGTTAATTATTTAGTTAATTGTTTATTTATTTATTTAGGTAATAATTTAATTAATTATTTGTTTTAAGTCCTTAATTGTTTTATGAGTAAGAATTAAAATAACTGTT
>CAIGRP010030612.1:0-18815 GCA_903798385.1 Fraxinus cuspidata
TATGATTTTTAATGTCCAACCCGACCCGATCGAAAGTTGGGTTGGGTTGGAACACATAAATGGGCTGGGTTGGTTTGAGTTTTTATCAAACCGACCATATTGGGTTGGGTTAGGGTTGGGTAAAAAACCGACCCAACCCAACCCACGCCCACCCCTACTTAGAGCCACGTAAACTAACATGATTGTCAACCTTAGACACCCATTTGAACTTGACTTGGGTTGAATTGAAATGGATTGTTCCTCGTTATATGCCGTTGAACTATTTCGTATATAAATTTAGATTATAATAAATCAAACTTATTTTCTTTAAATATATTATTAACATGTTCCGCGTATATAGAATTGATTAATTTTTATTTTTTAATCAAACGACTAACCCATTCGAAGATGTGATGCCATTGTGACGAAGAGCGGATACAACTAGCTTTACATCATGCATTAACAATTTTCGACAAGACTTGAACGTAGGAACTGTATTTTTTTTTTATTAATATATCAAACTATTTCTTCTAAAAACTTAAATCTGCATTGCATAACGCCGAACATATTATGCCCATGTTTGGTGGGGATTAAAATTAAATTTTTTAGTAGATTTTGATACAAGTTGATGAAATATATGGTTGAAAAGTTATGGAAGCCATAAAATATGTGGTTGAAATGAATTTTCAACTTGAACTTAAATTAAAATCTATATTTTAATCGGTGTCAAATAGGGTCTATATTTTATACTTGTATCTTGTTGCATACGTGTGTTGAAAATTAACAATTAAAATTCGACCATCTCATTGTTCGATTTTTTTTTAAAATATCTTATCATGATTTTTTCTTTCTAGTTTTCAAAGACAATATCTACAAATTTCTTTATATATTGATTTATACGTCGAACCAAACTTTTACTTGGACATGCAAAGCAATGAAGTAATATTAATTTGTTAATACAGAATAAAATGTGGAAAAAGTGAATATTACATTTATATGTTTGGAATTCCATCCAATTTTAAAAATACAAAATATTTTATTTTTTTTCTTAAATTTAGCAGCGGTGCTGCACTAGTATTTTTTTAAATAAAATAAAATAAAAATTCGGGGGCACATTTTTGTGACATTTTATTTGAGGGAATAAACTAGTCGGTATCGCTAGTTGATCATCCGAATTTTATTATTTTCATTAATAGCCCAACGCTCTGTACCATTAAGCATCGTATACCTCTCGTAGTTGTTGTGTAGAACTAGCTTTTGAATTCATTTAGTACTTTTATATTTCATCTAACCAACTCTTACCCTCAATTTTCAGTCCTAATAATAAACGAACCTACAATAAGAAATCATGCATTAATCCAACGAGAAAATACTCTTTGTTTGCAGATTGTTGGTATTTATGGATGTATATAGCATATGTTAATTTGAAGATATATATAATTTCTACCATTCTAACTCCTCTCCGGGATTCGATCCACAAACACAAAGTTATGGCGGATCGATATTGCTCAATCATCATCTAGCTATCTCACTTCTTCTCCACACACCGAAAGGAAAAATGTACCCACTACCATTAAAGCAGTCCAAGCGAGATTTACTATATCCGCATGAATTTTGACATGTAACTCTATAAATATGAAGGATGTTCCAAAACCACAAACCATTCCGACTAGAGGTCAGAATTTCTTCGAATGTGGTCTTGAATTCATTCGAGACCTGAGTAAAACTCATTTCATTCTTCACAACTAGTATATATTAATATAATATTGACTAATGTTCCTCTTATACCTAAGAATCTCCACCATTAAGCAAATAATGCCAAGAATATTGCTGACCAAGAAAAGTAATTAGGGAACTTTAATAAGGAACTTCAAACAGGGAAAATCCCATACAAAAGAAAAATTTAGGTACTAAAATTCAAGAAACAATTACATAAATTCATTCCTTCAAGAAAATTAACTTTTTTTTTCCAATACATAATAAATTTCTAGAATTTTCTCTCTGAAATCTGCATTGATCATTAGTTTTTCAAAAGATGAATATTCCAATCTTCATATATATACACAGACAGTAAACAAAAGTCTCATCTTACAAGAAGCTGAATTTTTTTAATGCAAACCCTGGTAAAAATTTGAAGAAAAAAGCAAACAGATCATCTGTCACCAAGGTATCTCAAATATAACTATTTATATTATTATTTGGAGGGTGGTAATCATCTGTTTATCTGTCTGGTATGACATCCCTTTTCCAGATCATCAGATCGAATTCAAGCCATATATATACATTAACATTATACACACACACACAGATGGATATGTATGCATATATATGCATATGTATATATATGTATATCAATATGGCTCAGTTTGAACAATGATCAACCATATTTTTCATGATCTGTACCTGGGTTCTGAGACATTTTATGTAGTGAGCAGTTTCATTCAACAAACTGAAAAAATCCATATCTTCACCACCTGGTACAAGCTTCCAGAGATCATTTTCCTGATGAAAATTTAAGTTATTTCTAGGGTTTTCTCTCACTTTTCTTCTCCTGATCAAAGCATGAATTCCGCTTTTTTTCTTCAAATCGCGATGCAAGGTATGGTTTCTAATCTTCCGCAGAACGGCCTGACTCCACGCTCTTTTCGACCCGACGGCAGAAGCCATGGATGAATAGGATGCAACTCTAATCATATGATATCTCCTGTATGTCTCCTTCATGGATGATGAAACACCTCTATTCTTGTTCAGTTTCTGCAGGGCTCGAATGAATCTGTAAGTAAACCTAGTTTTGATTGAGGGCATGATCTGAGTAGTCATGGAGGGCAAGAGTAGTGAAATTTGAAGGAAAATTTTGAGAAAATCGAAGAAAATTATAGGGTTTTGAGTGTAGGGTTTGTGCCTAGCTGTTAAAGGCCAAATCTTTTTGGCAAATGAATGGAGAGGGGTACAAGTATAGATTTTCTTCTGACACAAAGGGACCTCCTTGTTCAGAAGAACAAAAGAAAACTTCTGTTCAATTCAGACTTCTGACACCCAAGAATCAAGATCTATTTATAATTAAAAAGAGGCTCTGTGTGTGAGAAAGAGAGAGAGAGAAGTGAGGGAATTATCAAGAGAGAACGTGGGAAGAGAATGAAGAAGAAGAATATTAGGGAGCGAGAGGATTGAAAATGGGAGGTGAGAAGGAGACTTGAGAATCAATCTTTTCATTTTGCGAATTTAATTCAATTTAATTATAATTAATTAATGTGTGTTTTCATCTTTCATTTTCAAAGCTTCGAGTTTATAGCGATGAAAAGAGAGTTTAGTGGTTTGGGATAAGGGCCAACCACCATATGATCGCACATGGTTTCATTGCCCACTTGACAATTTGTGGGGTCTACATTTTTCAAAAAAATATATTTTTTTTTTTTTTTTGCTCAATCAAACTCAGAGCGGCGATGGCGGCTACGGGTGGTGGTGGACCAAGAACGTATTTAGGTGATGACTATATTTTATACACTTATTCGAATTTTAAAAAATATGGATATTTTGAAGTTATATGATAATTATAGTTTAATTCGTTGTATTTTTTATTTATTAGGTGAAGCTCGATAAATGAAAGATGATTGAAATGAATAAGAGAAAATTGGCAAAAAAAAAAATGGTGAAATTTAAAGTATGGGACTAAATTGCAACATTTTAATAGTTAATTCGGACTATAAAACGAAGATTTAAGATGTTACGGGTTCAATTGAATACAATTAAAAGTTAAATGATCGAAATTGAAAGAGAAAATGACTTAAAAGAAACAAAAATCGAATTCGAAGACGAAAAAGAAAACGTTGAGTTTGAAAACTTGTATAATTGGCGACTACCCAGTTATAAAGCAGTGGCTAAAATTCTTACCTGGGGGAGTGCCCAGTTTCCTACTCGACGAATGCTCGGCCAAATCTGGCAAAATCAAGCTGTTTTTTTTTTTTACAAAAATTCTAAATGGAAACCACTTTCTTGCACGATTTTTTAACCTAATTTCACGTCTATAAATACTAAACATGAGCAAACAATATGGGAAACCTCTCATACACCAAAAATTCATCAATTAACATCATCAAAGAGAAGTCGATCATTTGTTCTTGTGAGAATCAAATGATAATTATGAGTTTTCAAGAAGTTGGAGCTCCAACCTTGATTTTTGGAGAGATAAGAAGAAAATATATTGGAGATTCATCAAAAAATCATTAAAAAGATTCAAGATTTCAAGATCCATCATCTTCTTATTTATCAATCTAAAATTTCGATTATATATGTCCTTTCAATTAAACATGTTTTCTTGTAATTTTGTAATGCTAAGCTAGGTTTTTAATTACAAAGATGTAGATTAACACTTATTATGATGTTTTAACATAAATTCGATAATTTGAAGCTCAATATGTGTTTATTCTTGGATATTGTTATAGAATTTAATGATTTTTAAATTACTTGATCACTAATTGAATTGTTTGTAAGTTTTATTGGTTTATATAGAAATTATAGAATAGAAAGCACATTATAACAACCAGTGTAAAGACTAATAGAGGATAGAGATATACCGCTATATTTTGCATGATTATTATAAATATACTAGCGTTTTTAATACATAATTTCATGTTCGCGTCTTTCATAGAGATGTCACATAAGATGATGAATTTAAGCGACAACGAGAGAAGGTTTTTATTAACTTAGGAGCATTAATCAGCAAGAATATGATCATATTGTCATGTTATTGAATTGTATTAAAATGAATTAATAAGAGAGATCCGAAATTTTAGTATCATCTAATCTATATTTACAAACACTTGATAAAATGCTCACTAGAATAATTAGTTTAATTATATAATTTAGTATATAATTATTTAAATACAACGAAATCTTAGTATCATCTAATTTATATTTGCAAACGCTTGGTAAATTGCTAGCTGGAATAATTAGTTTAATTAGATAATTTAGTATAAAATCATTCAAACACAATTTGCTATTCGAATAAGGTTAAGATTAATTGATTCTAGTTTATGTTAGAACTTTATAAAACTTTAAATTTCTAAAACTTGAAAACTCAATTACTTTATCGTCAATATCCCCCAGTCAAATCACCAAGATAATAATTAAGGTGTTGTTTGTTTCCAATTTTTTGCCTCATTTTAATAGAATTTCAAACCGTTGTAAATACAACAGGCGAATTTTTTTGACTTTCTATATCGCAATGGGACCCATGTGCTTGGAAAAAAACGGTCACAAAATTCATTCTTGTATTCAAATAATTGGAAGCAGACAAGGACTAAATGCAGAAGATACATTAATTCATTGTAAATGATTATTTTTTACAGGATCTTAATTCCGGATCTTAAATCTTGATTATTGACTATTTTGGTTCTTGAGTTTTTGTTCTTGATTTTGGCTTCTTGCTCCATAATCTTGATTGTCTCAATTTCTTCTTCTTGATTGTTGATTTCCTGTTTTTGATTGTGAGTTTTAGATCTTCCTCTTTAATTTGTTTTCTCTTGTATTCTTTTGTTGATAGAATGACACAAAAAATGAAAATCACACATGAATTGGGAACCATAACCCTATTTATATTTTCATATGTATTTGACTCATCGTCAAATATATACAACACTAATGGATTCATAATCTACACATATAATTCAACCACCTTTATTTAAATACATAAAGCTCAATTACTTAATTCTTTATTAAATCACTTTAGTTTGGACTTAATCTTAGGATAGCATTTATACACAATTAATTATATATGTCAGTCCACATGGCAAATTAAATATTTTCCCAACAGTTTAAATATGTAGTCCTCGTGGGAACGATACTTTACTCTTCACTTTATTAGTTGTTTGTGATACCGTACACCCGCGAAAAATCAAACGACCAATAGGTAACAATAATAATAGATGTATTACTCGGTGTAATAAACACCATGCAAGTAAAACCTCCTAATGGAAAATTCTGTCGATACTGATAGTTTTTGTCGATGGATATTTTGGCATTGGGGACGAAAATGTCTGTCACAAATTCCGGAGAAGTGTCATTGAGAAGATGTTCCATAAACACAATAATTACTCACTTGATCAGATTTCAACTTTCTTGAAACTGATGATTAGTGACCTTAACAGGAAATTTTCTTAATTAGGTATATATAAGTATTTTCACAGTAGCAGGTAAAATAACCAGTGTTTTTCACTTAAAAGTAACTTATCCAATTGAAGAAATTTGACTTATTCGCATAATCTTGGAGTTGGCTTTATTTATGCTAGCTTTCGAGCAAGATTATGATCACTGAGTTTCATGTGAACCCGAAATTCAATGCTGTTAATTTTACTTCAAATTTGTGTCACATAAATTGCAGCGTAATAAATTAAATTAAAACGAGTTTCATTTCGTGAAAGATTTTCTTTAAACTTATGTACGAGTACTAATCTAAAACAAAAATAAAATAAAATATTTTTGTCGATAATTCAGTTGAAAGTAGAAGCCCTCCTTACTGATGATTAATTTAGTGTTGTTTAAATAAATATTTTCTACGAGAGGCTCTCGAGTCAATTATTTAACCCTTAGGGCGTGCTTGGCAGTTTCGAGTAGCAATTATGAGCGTTTTTTAAAATGTTAGTTTTGAGCGCCTATGAACAAATTAGTTTTGAGTAGTTTTAGTAGCGGTTCTTAAAAACAGAAATTTTTTAGAAGATAAAATTACATACATGTCCCTTATAGTGAAATTTTCATTTTATAGTTTATTGTATGTTTTTTTATTCATAAGTGATATTTTACTTATAGGCAATTATTTACATATAAGTTAATATTTACTTTAAAAAGTTAAATAAAGTTAAATATTTACTTAGAATTTTAAGTTAATATTTTTTACTTAGAAATAAATTTTACAATTATAAGTTAATTGTGTGCTTTTAAATAATTTTACATATAAGTGAATTTTTTACCTATATGTAACTCTTATGTTTTATAAGTGAATTTTTATCATATTAGTAGTATTTTCACTTTATAAACAAATTTTTAGACAAAATTAATTTTCATCTCATAAGTAATATTTTATTTAAAATATATTTTTTTTTTGCGAATAAATATTTTTGTAGTTAATATATTTTTATTAATAAGTTAGTTTTGAATAAAATATATTGGTTGAAAATAATTATTTTAAGAAGAGTAAAATTAGAAGAGAATATAAGAAACGGTAAAAAATCGCTAATTTGGTGAGTTAAGAGAACCTCTCAAAATTACACNCTCCCAAGCAGGCCCTAAGAGTTGCATGGAATTTTCTAATCTTATCCAGACTTTATTAATTAATTAAAAATTTTAGAATAATCAAACTGTAATTTGTACTAATTTGTAGATGGAGGACCACTGCTAGACTCTTGTAGCTACCTTATGATTGATTAACCACCACAATTCAGTATAATTATTCCATTTTCTATGTATAAATAAATAATCTAATGTGATGTATGTTTGTTGTACAATTATTGTAATTAGGCTATAAATAGCTCGAGCCCGATTCATCGTTAGCTCGCAAGGGCGCATTACACCCTCAAACTTGTTTGAGAGTTTAAAAAAAAAAATGTTATACTAGCACACATTTAGTAAGTTAATTGAACGTTTGAAGTTTCGGTAAGTACAATATTAAGTAAGTTGTTAAATTTATAATACTTTAGATTTAGCTTATCCAAAACTTGATCACTCATAAATAAGGATCCGTTTGACAAAAATTTAAAAATTCAAAAGACGCTTCTAAAATTAAGAAGCTGTTTTTAAACATATTTAAATAATTTTCGAAAAATATTTTATCTAACTATAAAAGTTTTTACTTTTAAGATAAAATTGGTCTAAGGTATCCTTATCCGGAAAGTGTATCAAACACACTTTAAGTACTCTCTGGTCTCTTCCATAAAGAAACTCGAGAAAATATAAGTATGCTCCTTACTCGATTTCTTTAAACAATAAGGGTGTGTTTGATTTGTCCAACTTTCTATGGAATTAGAAATAGAATTTCATCTTTGTCCAAAAATGAGTGTTTGATTGGCAAAATTTTCTAGGCCATAGGTTTTCTTATTTTTGTCCACATGCTCACCAATTCAAGGATTTTGTGGGAATTCATTTTCCAGTTTACTTACCATTTTTTTTTTGGGCAACGACACCAAAATTTATAACCAATTGTTAAAAAAAATTTTAACTTTTATGGTCAATTTTCATGTAAAAAAAAGTCAAACGAGTACTAAATTTTGATGAAAAATAGTTTTCGAGCAAATTATTATTATTATTTTTTTATATATATTTTTTAACTTTTGGCAATGATAACAAATTTCATAACCAATTGTAAAATAAAATTCACTTTAATGGACAATTTTCATGTAAAATAAAGTCAAACGTGAACAAAAAGATCCAAAATTTCAAAAATTTTCCGGGTGAAAAATTATACTAATCAAACACACTTAATTAACAATTCCCTGAAAAATAAGTTCTAAACAATTACTTTCTCTATAATTCATTTTCTTTCCACCATTGCAATCGAACGGACCCTAACCGAATTATACTCGGGAAAAACTCGACAAGGTTATATGTTTAACTATACATTCCACTCGAAACCAATAATAAACCATCTAATGACAGACCAGCATGTAGCTAAAAGTATTAAAAATCTTTTAAAAACCCATTAATTTAACATAAGAGTGGATCTTCCTCGAAGCAATAAATCTCCAAGCAGGCAAGCGCGCACAGACATTCTTGAAGAGGTAGCCTTCAATGACGAAAGAGGAACATGGTGGGTCCACCATTCTTGCTTAGAGGGAAATGTGACATATACATACAGATATTATATATATGTGTGTGTGTGTGTGCATGCTTTAAAATTAAGACTTCTTAACTAATTTCATGATTAGGGTTCCATTTATATAATCAAGATTCACATGCATGCTTGCTTCTTTAAATTCATTTGTTATTAGAACCACTAAAAATTGTCTTGTGACTCAGCAACAGGTGTAATCCTTAATTAACATGCACTAAACAAATGATTTATATAGCATTAAGTTCTCTTGATTTGCCTTAGGGTCGAGCTGTCATGCACCCTATATTCATGGACAAACATTTGATAACATTTAGCCCGTATTTGGTGTAATTTAAAATTTTGCTAAAATTTAAGTTAAAATTAATAATTAATTTTAATTAAATATTTTACGAGACTCAAAACTTTTATTAACTTTTCAAAGTCACATTTCATCATTTTTTTAATCAAAATCTACTAAATATATAATTTTTAGCTGTACCGATTAGGGCTTAATATATAAATAAATTTATCCTTTTTTAAAAAAAATTAAATTTCGGATAAGATGATAGGGTGAAAAATGTTTTGACTTCAAATCTCACTTCTATCTATTTACAAAAATTTCACTAGTAAGCTCTAGAAAAACAAATTCAACTTACATGTAAAAGAACATGTTTAATTTAATTGTTTATCAGTTATATATGGGTTTATGGTAATTGTTTCTTAGTGTTTGTTAACATTACCACACTTTTACTGCAATGAAGGTTACTTAATTTTTGCTCATTTTTGTAATTATATCATGAACTCTTTTTCGCCTTTTTTTTTTTATCTCAACCTTCTATCAATTAGCACATATGAAAAGTGTACAAAGTTTTGCTTAAATAGACAAATTAATTCCCTAATATTAATGACTAAAGTATTACAAACCTAAAAGGACTAAGAGAAAAAAAATCCTATTCTAACAAGAAAAAAAAAATTTATAATCAAGAAACAAGAAAAATAAATAAAATTATATTAAAAAAAAGAAATCATATTTTGGCCCTGTTTGGTCTGGCTAAAAATCATATGTATAGGAAATTTTTTTATAAAAATTGATGAAATATGTGGTTGATAAGTTTATAAAAATTGTAAATCCTATGAAATACGTTGTTAAAACTTAAAACTGAGTTTGAGAAAAACAAGTTTTTAAAAATGGAGAGACTAAGCAGGGACTCCTACATGAAGCCTTGTCTTTGCAAGGTTGCAAAAGGTTGAATAAAGGAAACTTAAACCAAAAGGGTATTTTGTTTTGTGAAATTCTGACCAAGGAGGAATCACAATTAATTAAGAAAGTAGTAAAAGAAGATTTAGTCCTTTTTCCTGTTTTCAGAAAATTTCCTCTGAATAAATTATTATGTAAAATATTTGATTTTATTTCTAACTTGCTACTTAAACTTTCCTCTTACATCAATTGCATTAAGCGTGCTAAGTTAATAAGAAATGTTGATGATCAATCATAGTCAGATTTAAGATATTTTAAAGTTTGTGATGTAACAAATTGATCTTCAAATATATATATATTTTTTTCTAAAACATGGGTCATCCCAACTATTTGAATTTATAATAAGTTGGTCCTAAAGGCATTCGTGCTAAGAACTAAGTATTGTTCATTCTATCTAACACTGCATATCAAATATGCACTTAAGTGAATGTGTCTCGTTGAGGCCGACTATTATAATTTTTAAGCACGCTTGCTAAGAACTAAGAATTGCAATAAAGATCGAGTTTTTTAGCGAAGGTGTACAAATCTCTCAATCCAAATACTGTTTTATGACTATTCACATATGCTGCACTTGCTTCAGCAAAACTGCATTAAAAAATCATCTATTCTACAAACTCAAAACACTGTAATCACCAAAAAATTCATTAACGATCAGCAGAAGAAACTTTTGGCTAAAATTACTTAAAGTTCCACTTATTAATTAATGTTGTTATCATCAGTTGATGATTCAGAAGCCGTATCGTCTGTAGTCGAGTTCGAGGTCGTTTCTAAAATGCTTCCACTCTCACTATCCGAAGATCCATAGGACCTCTCTTCCAGAGGTTGTTTTAAGGTCCAATACATAATACTTGCTGTCAATGTTAGGATCATCTTTTGGTTTGCCTGATACACATTAAATGAATGAATTCGAATGAAACAGATGACAAAGTTTCATAAAGTACATAACCGATTAAGTAAAATTTACCTCGATTATATCTTCAGGAAGCAAAAATATCGAACATCCGAGCTTCCTTGCTATGCTGATGATGTAGGTTGCGTTCATCTTTTTCTCCTCGTCTACATTGCGCAAATTTCAGGAAATAAATTATCGCGTTTAAAGAAAAAGGAAATGAGGGCGAGTCGTCACTCAAGCTTCCGAGTGAGTTGGCATTATATCCACTGCAGCTTCTTCGGTTAAAATAAGAAGTTTCAAATAATAGTTGTGCTTTTTATGCACCTCATGCCAACTATACACAGCAGAAAAGTGCCTCAACACCGAAATGAGCCTTTTCTGTTGCACACAAACTAATATAGTATTCAACATGCATGTTGAAAAAACGGAAAAGGGAAAAAAAAACACATCAAGCTTCATGCTAAAATGCTTTAGGAAAAAGCGAAGCATATAACTAGATTCATTTAGAATCCCACTGCAATATGCAAATATCGAACAACTTCAATTATTCCAGGTTTCATGTTTAATTCAGACAACATCTTTTACGGCCAAAAGGAAACATACCACTCTCCCCTTTCGTAACAAGACTCCAGTTGACAGATCGAGGGAGTACGGCACTAAGGAGCTCAAGGAAAAATATTCCATCTGACAAACTCTTATCCTGCAAATGAAAATATTTGAAGAATTTCATAATATAATTTAAGCTGCGCTTTGCACTCCAACATTTGTGAAAGGAAAATGCTTCAGAAATTAATACCTTAAAACTGGCCATACGGGTCTGGCCTCCTGAATGTCTTACTTTGGTGTTTGCCCACTCTAAAATGTCAGCATCAACAATTTCCTTCCCATGGGAATGAAATCTTAAGTTCTTCAAAAGCTGAAGTATGTTGAATCGCATCAGCTGCCATAGATAGGCTGAAAGTAAAGCAAGTCCCTTTAGTTCTTAATCATATGATGCAAACAAGCACGATTTAGATTCTATGTACACCATCATAATAGCATTAACTAAGAATTTTACTCCCTGTACTGTGTTTAAGAAATGTAGTAAGGAACTTACCGAGTATTAATTTCTTATTTCCTTGAACAATGTCATTTCCAGCAATATTGACAAGGGAAAACTTCAGCTGTTTCCCAATCTTGACAACTTGGTTGCAATTTTCTACTTTTCTGAATGGCATTTTAATTGGTGGCTTAGTAGCGATTTTCCAATTGACAATCCCTGGTGACACTTTATCAAGCGTTTCTAGGAGAACCCATCTGCAGAGAACCATAAACGTCATTTAGAATGACAAAAACGTATAGTACCTTTATATTTGATTTTAGACATTTAAAACTTTCCGATACTGAAAACAGATACAAGTTTCCCACAGCAGAACGAAGATCTCTCTCTCTCTCTTCCTCAATTTTTTTTTTTGTCATAGAGCATGAATTAGCTAGCAGAATTACCCATTTCTGACATCTTCAAAAATATTGTTGATGTATGTGGAGTTTCCAAGACTATTTATCCAAAAGCGAAAAGATCTCTCTTCTCTGGAGATTTGGGTGTCATCTGGCAAAGTTTCGAGAAAAGATATTTGTTTAATCTGCGTTGAGAGTCCATTCCTACACATTGAAAGGTAAAGTCATTTTATATTCTAAGCCAACAATAATTATAATAAATTATCAGAGTAACAAGATATAGAGCAAATCATTGAATTCAAAAGCAAGACAAACACTAAAAAGAAGAAGGTGAATGAACTGAAAAACTTTGGAGTGATTATTTAGAAGATTTACAAATAAACATGTTTTAAAGTGCAGTATCACTGTAAAATTAACAAGGACAAAATGTTAATTCTCAGGAAGGACTGTTTAATAGTTTAGTTTTGTAAATACCAAATAGGGACGTGATGGTGGTTATAACTTAGATATATATGGTTCATCTTTGCAACTATTCTAATACTTAATGTAGTAACAGATGAAAATTTAGACTAACGACGAGGTATATCTTGAATGAAGATGATAAGTCCAATTACGGCACAACTACTCCCTTGAATTACATTGTATTATATGCGACAAATAATTGTCAAATGACATAATGAAATATCAATATTTGCATTTACCAGCTAGAAAAATTAATTCAGTAGAAAGATTCATAAAGTAAGCTAATACTAAAATCATATTCACAAATTAAAAGGTTTTACAAAGGCAAATGCAAAATATCGAATATGCCAATTGCAAAGAGCTTGTCAAAAGATGACATTGCATTCCAGTAGTACTTCTTTAAGCATCAAATCAACTTAGCTAAGATGTATACAACAATTTTACCGTGTTAGCTTGAAGTCATGTTTAAAAGTAAAGCTCGAGTGCTTATTGTTTTTCCATTTCAACTTATTTTGTTAGAGACTGGATTATCACTATTATCATTGATAATTTAATTAGAATATGGAATTTAAGGATAATGTAATATCACTAAATGCTTCTGAAAGTAAATTTTTTCTCACCTGTGCTGGAAGATATGTGCCACAAACGCAAGATTAAGATTTGGAGAGCCTTCTACAATATCTTTTGCTGTTAGGTATCTCTTGCAACCCATCCTATCAGCATGCTCGAGAACTAACTTTGCTTTTTCTAAAGGATCTTTTACTTTCAGTGTTGATGGCTTACTATGTTCTGGCGCTAGGACATTCAAGAGATGAGCATAAGCCTCTGCATCCTGCATAGAGAGATTTTCATTCAAATTTTAACATAATCACGCCCTATCATCGAGAGAAAATGGAAAAGGAAAAACACTCAGGAGGTTCAGAATAAAGATGGAGATACAAGAAAATCTCAGTAATCAATTGGTTAACTTCCTACCTTTTATATGGATTTCCACCAATGCTTTTTTGTTAGCATTTCTGCAAATTTTTTTAAGGTCTGCGATGTAAAACTAATTGAACTTAGGGGTTCTGGCTGCTCTTTTTTTTTTTTTTTTAAACTAAGAAAAGTTTGATACTTAGAGATTTTTTGTATCAACTCATTTCAAATTACCTTTACATCTGACGAGAAGTTTGTGACTGTTTTCGTGTATCCTGCCTTTTTCAACTGAAAGTTCATCCACCTAAGTAAGATCTTCTCTGGTGCTAGGCTCATGAGCTCCTCCACGTCCTGATATTCCAAGTACAAAGTGACAAAATTTAACAGTTGGGAGACGGACAAAGTAATAAATACATTTGATAAAATAGGAAACCACGTGGAAATTACCTTACTGTCATCAACCAGCTCCACCAACTGCGGCGTTTTCTTTAAGTTGAGGTCTGCCAACAGTTGTATCTGAAACATTACATAGGATAAAGTACTAGATTAGTGGCATACAGTGAAATAATTTTGCCAAGACATTTTAGGTTGATTAGTTGCAAGACATAACTGCCTATTATTGGACACCTTGGACTTTTGATAATGGCTAATAGTTTCATTAAATATAATCACATATCCTCACCTTAATAATTTGAGATATCACTCCGAGAACAAGATGTCTCTGGAAATAAAAGAAGAGAAGGAATGTTGTCAGATTACAGAGAAATAGAAGTAACATGACCAAGTAAAGCACAACTATGGATGATGATATAAAATGAGTTTACCAAGCAACACTAGCGTTACCCAATAGAAAGAGAAAAAATGCACAGTCCTTATACAGTGCTGGTGACAAAAGTAAAAACATGAATAGGAAGGAATGAGATAAAAATTAGGAGCAAAAGCTACTTATATTGTCGAAGTGATTACATTGGATTGAATCAAAGCTGACAGAACTGGCTGCTGACAATTTCCAGAGTCAGTTACCCAGAGATGATCAAATAATAGTACATTTGAAACCTAAGTATTTACAATAGAAAAAAATGCACATGACTACTGTGTGCAACCAAAGATTCTCTGGTTGAATTTAAAATATGAAAAAAAAATTGATAATTGAAATGCCACAGTAAAGCAACGTAGCTATGAGATAGAAATGATCGAAGTAAAAGCAAAGCTACTTTCATTTGGAGTAAATCTTAAGTAAATGAGTTCACTCAAAAATCAACCGCAAAACCAAACAAAAAGCGAGAATCAACCATAATCTAGCATTTTCTTATGAAAGCAGGCACGCACCCTTCCTTCAATAAAGTCTTGTGTCCCTATATTGACAACAGTACACCCAATTGCCTTGGCAGAGTTCAGGCATAAGGTGTGATTCTCATTCCTCTCCCATGGATTGAGCTCCCTCTTTGTGTTGATAGCTCGTTCATCAATTGTTCCCGGTACGGCAACATTAATAAGCTTGCTGAAATAAAGAATCATATTTTATATTAAATATATAAAGCAAGTTTCAGCAAACAGAATGCATGTTTGGTACACAGTATTGGATAGAACTCAATAATGTAAGAAATAAGATTCTAGCTTCTCCTTCCTCAATAGTGTCCAGTACTATCCAATCCTCTCCACCAAACATGCGAGTACTGTACACCTAGCAACAACAGATAATCACCAGATAAGAACTCCATCCTTGGCAATCTCAAATAGATCATTCGTTGAAGAATCTAAGGGAAGGTACTTCTTTAAGAATTTGTCTTCTGCAAGATAGTTATTTATATGTTCAACATATGATGCCTTCTCTGATTCACTTATTGTATGAAGCAGTGTAGAAGTTGGAGACTTGAGGAAAGCAGATGCATTTTTTGCACCACTTCCTCTCCTTTCTGTTGCAAGTGCTAGGAGTTTCAAATAAACCTGCAACAGAATGATAAAATTTTCGTGTTATAAACAGAATAAAAGAGATATAGAAAGCAAAGATTTAACTGACAAATTGCATCGGCCCAAAAGTCAAAAGAGAAAGGAAAGACAGAAGTAAAACACTGAAACTGATGAAACCAAATATGTAGAAAGCCATAAAAACAAAGTTTTATTTGTGAGAAAGTTGGTAAAAATAACAAGAAAATTTTTATATTTGATTCTTCAAAAGCTAAATATTTGACACTAATTCATCAAACATCCATGAACCTAATGGTTCATTACAAACCACGTTTGTTTGAGCCCAAAGATCACAAATCGATAAAAAGAAAAAAACAAGAAAGAAAGAAAACCAAGTTAAAATCCACTTACCTTGGCAAATAAGAAACTTCACTTTTATGAGGGAGCGAAATGGAAGATTTTAGATTTAGACACTGAATGCTCTTTCTTATCCAACATTATGGGGACATAGAAAGAGAATCACAATCCCTTTGCAATGATTTTCATAAATCATAAAGTCAACGATCTAATGATGAACGCGGTGAAAAAAGATTTAGGTAGTCGACACTAAATATAGTGATAGTCTGTTATTGTATAAAGTCACGGGTTATGAGGGAAATTGACATTAAAAAGAACCCTTAAAGTCATTGGATCAAGAAACTGTAGTAACTTTAAGCCTCGTTTCACTCCCAAAAATACAAGAAAAGGGTAATCATTTTACAAGTTAAAAACTTATTTTTGCGTTAGAAGATTCATTCTCTTGAAATTCAATAAAACGAACAAAATCAAATTGATTTGTGAGCGCTCATTTCCATGAACATTCTCAAGCAACTTTCAGTCAACCTGCTCAATCAAAAAAAAACCCAAGCTCTACAAACACATATACGCATTTAATAAATGCATATAATCAGTGTCTTTGTTTGTGGATTTACCCGAAGAAAGAGTTCGAAATCAACTTCATCTTCCAAATTTTGATATGAATCCTGAAGAAATGAAGATCTTTCCTGCTCAGTAAGATTCTCTCCGATGTGCTTTATCCTCGACATTTTCGCCTGCAAGTCCGCCAGCTTCAAGACGCTGCTATTCTCCCTCCTCATCGTCATGAACTGTAACCAAAATCCCATTAATTTCAATGTAACAAAGCAAATCAAAGAACCAAAAATTATATATTAAAAAATAACATAGAAATTTGATAAAAAACTAACGTGGGATTTCAGGCTCCGGAGCTCTACTTGAGTGAACTGGTTCTGAAGCCATGGATCCGACACGAACACCCCAACATAACCAGCCATTCTTTGAATCTTTAGCTCTTTCTTTCAAATTGAAACACAGATTATTTGCAGAGAGATGAATCAAATTATAGAAGCCAAAGAACAAAAAAGTCGGTCAGGAGACACTGTGGGACGGGAGGAGAGCTGTCAGCAAGTTCAAAGATGAATTTGAACTATGAATTCAAAATATTACAACAATGTCCTTCTTGGGTTAGCAACAAACCAACTTTTTGGATTGAAAAATCTAATTTTTATTGCCAAGAACCCCATTAAAGGGACATTTTTTGTGTTTAAAGACAACTCTCTTAACGGTCACTTCGTTTCCTTTTCTTTTCAGGCTAATTACTACTATCACATGGATGGGGTGAATTTGGGTTCGTATCTTCATTGCTCATCTATAAAGTGCACTGAAATTATTAATCCTACTTTTGACTCATTATTTCTGGTTATTTGTAAATTTGTGTAACGGATCGAAACCAACAAACAAATTGGTTCTTTTTAAACAAATTGTTTAAAAAATAAAACTTTTTGTCTTTTGATCCGTTGAGAATTCATGAAATCGTTCCTTAAAAGTGAGTATTAAAATTCGTAGAGTCATGCTACAAGTACACCAACTTCGACATTGTGCCACGTGTTGGAATATGATTGGACAGTCTTTAAACACCACACACTTTCCCGCACATTTGCATTTAAATTCACATTGAATGTACACAAAGCAAAATTCAAATTCGTATAATTGTAAAAAAAAGATAAGTAACAAAGCTTATTGTAGCCCATTCATGGAAGAAATACTTGTTGGATCGATGGATATGAAACCATACATTTGATTCACTAATATTTCTTGGACTATTTTTTTTTTTTAACAAATTATTAAATTTGCCTCAAGGAAGGTTGAACATTTTACAAGCAAGATTTTTTTGTAGCAAGGAAGCATATTCCTTTAAAATATATGGGCATTATAGTCATTTCAAAAAGGGGATCATATTGTCATTTTTCAAATTGTGAGGCCCACCACAAGAAAAATGGGAAGCTTTTGAAAAAGTTTGAATTGATAACAGAGCGTCCCTAAGCTTGATGCTAACAGCTACTACTTTTTGAATTGGAAAGAATTGTAGGAGTGATTTGATATAAGGGTCCGTTTGATTGCGAAGGTGGAAAATGGGTGGAAATAAAATGAATTCCAGGGAATTGAATTGCCTAGAAATTATTTTACTGAGAATTGTAATAAATTGTGTTTGATTGGTAAAATTTTTCACCTGGAAAATGTTGAAAATATGGTGTCTGTTTGACTAGATTTTGTATGATAATTGTCCATGAAAATAATAATTTTTTCTACCATTGAGTCTATAATTTGTTCCAATTGCTAAAAAAAAAAAATTTAAAAAAAAAAATTTACCATGCAAAATATCATTTGTTTGGCTTTTTTTTGCATGAAAATTATCTATGAAATGGAAAAAATTTTTTACCATTGTTGAAAGAATCTTTTCTAATTAACAAATAAAAAAAACAACAAAAAAAGATGGAAAATCAATTCCTACCAAAATGGTGGGAATTGATTTTCCTTGAAATCAAGGAATTGNTTTACCATACACAATATCATTCGTTTGACTTTATTCTGTATGAAAATTATCTATGAAATGGAAAAAATTTTTTACCATTGTTGAAAGAATCTTTTCTAATTAACAAATAAAAAAAACAACAAAAAAAGATGGAAAATCAATTCCTACCAAAATGGTGGGAATTGATTTTCCTTGAAATCAAGGAATTGGGCACATGGGCCTACAACCAAGAAATCAAATTACATGGAAAAAAATGCTATCAACCAGCCTAAAATGTGGAAATGGAAAACGAATT
>CAIGRP010030614.1:0-26381 GCA_903798385.1 Fraxinus cuspidata
AACTAATGTCCTCTAATACTAGGAATACCGTATTGATCAATTTGTGCTAGGACACAAAAGTGTTCGTGGTAGATCAAACGGTTCATACTCCTAATAATGACGTTATCCATCCCTCAGATGCCACGAATCAGCTACCTGATTCCCCTAATGGTATGGGAAATACTATTATGATCAAATGCGAGTTGTCTGATCTGTCTAAATGTGATCTGAATCGATCATGGTCTTCCATCTTTAGTGATACAGTGAGTGGACACGAATGAATCAGTTTTCACCCATATACGTCAGATAATTAAAGTCGCTTTTCCCCCTACCAGCATGAAAAAATGGTTATTGTTTATGCTCATATAGCATAAAAATGATTTATTGGGAGGGCCATCCCTCCTTAAGAAGTGGGGAAAGGATCAAAGAGAAGAATCAGAGTGGTGAGCAAGGCGAAAGGTTAGGAAGTGAACTTCCATTTTGACCTATGCTTTCTTGACTCCGTGTTTATGGAGTGGATTGTTTCTGTCAACAAAATGAAGGCGAAGCCTGTTTCAAGGTAGAATACGAAGTTGAAAGTCCTCAATCTTGCCACTTATTTGAAACTTTGAGTCCAAGTCACTTCTTTTTTTGCCAAAGTTTATTTTTTCTCTCGGCTGAAGGCTGTTAAAGTCCATGCCATCAGAATAACTTGACCAATTAAGATCAATAGTGAACTCGATGAGCCTAGCTGTTCGCGTGTAACTTATTTGCCTACTATTAAGCTTGACCTATTCAGGGTTGTGTTCCTTTTGCGCCCAAAACTTATCTAATGAACCATAGGCACTTAATTTAAGAGTGTAGAATGTAGATCAACATTAACCTCCATAGAGGATTATAAGAAATAACCACTATTCCACTACATATATAATTTATTTAAAGGATAACAATACTTGTACATAACATATCACCTATCAGAAAAAAGGAAGAGTACACAATTTATACATGTGTACAACCTGCACACATGTCCAATCCATTACTTTAGGTGTTTTGTTCACCAGTATTGTTTATCTCTTGCAATCATTGTCTTCGACGTTGTTAAGTACATTGCAAGTCTATTTGAAGTGAAACATTATTGTAGGACTAGTAGTCAGTTTGAGTACTAAATTGTGAAGTGAGTGCAATTTCCAGAAAGGAGTATTTATTTACTTCTCTCAGATGGGATGGCCAGGATGCTGTCTTGTTGATGGTCACACGTAGACAAATACTTGCCCATTGCCACCAACTCACAATCCCCTATTTCCTTGTGGAAGATCCAGCCCTTGGTGGTGAAGCTCTTAAAGCCCTAGGATTTATGTGAATAGGAGAACATGGCACAGAGGGGAGGTTTGCATTGCCTTTAATCATAGCAATCACATCACACGTGCCTGACTAAATCATGTGCCCTGGTAGGATAGCAATTATGTTACAGAAGATGAAGCTACTTATAACAGACGCAATTTGGAAATTGTCATTATTCATGACAATGTGTAATAGGATATGAATGCTTGTCGGCATAAAAGGTGGCTAGAATTTGGATACTATTACTAGTTTAATCGAAAGAGTGAATCT
Organism: Fraxinus cuspidata; assembly: GCA_903798385.1. Classification (NCBI taxonomy): domain Eukaryota; kingdom Viridiplantae; phylum Streptophyta; class Magnoliopsida; order Lamiales; family Oleaceae; genus Fraxinus; species Fraxinus cuspidata. Next base: position 1,570 of record CAIGRP010030614.1, read on the forward strand.
GCTTTTAGGATTTAAATACTCAAATTACAAGTTGAATGATTGATAATGACCTCTTATGCCTCCAGTGAATTGCTTATGCAATCAATTTTAACAGCATCTTCCAGTTATAACTTCTAATTTAGAAGTAAAATTTGTCAATGATACAACTTCCGGTTACATGTTATTTTGACCCGAGTTTAATGCTGTTTCCTTGTTGACTGGTTTCTCTCATAGGTCAATCCAGCCAAGAAACGAATGCTTGGAGGTGGTGGTGCTGATGGAGGTAATTATGTCAGCAGTACTGATAAAGGTTTTTGAGTGCACTATGAGTATCTTTACTCATTTTATTCCATCTTTCTTTAAGCCGTGCATCGAGCTGCTGGTCCAGAATTACGGGCAGCGTGCTATGAAGTCCCAGAAGTACGACCTGGAGTTCGCTGCCCCACAGGAGAAGCAAGGATTACCCCGTATGTGCTCCTTGCTCATTTTATTTATATATTGTTGGAAATAATATTGCCTTCTTATTTTCATCAGACAAAAAATGATATATGCTAAATTTTGAGACCTGTAGAGGCTTTCGGTTACCAGCCTCTCACATTATTCACACAGTTGGACCCATTTACGATGAAGATGAAAACCCCGAAGCCTCTCTAACAAATGCGTAGAGGTACTTAAAGGAACTTGCTGCCAGTCCCCCAGAGACAAGTTTAATTTGTCATCCCAGCTGAAATTTCCTCTCTAATGGAATTTGTTACAGGAACAGTTTAGTTGTAGCCAAAGAGAGCAACATTCAATATGTTGCATTTCCTGCCATATCATGTGGATTCTACGGGTATGTTGTCAGAGCTCGTCCACATAATCTTCTACAGCTAACAGAATTCCAAATTTTGTGTTTCTTTTTTGAATCGTGTCTATGGATACAGAAGATACCATTGATCAACTAGACCACTGTCCGCGTTGTCTTAATTCTTTATTTATTTTTAAAAAATTACTTATGCTAGACAATGTAAATTATTCAGATAACAATTTCTTTTGCATATACCTATCTCTTCAGTGTTAAGAAATCTTCAGTCTTTTCCATGCAGTGTCCTGCTTGACAATTTTTAAATGTTGCACAACGGGCTGCAAATATTGGTATTATACTGTCATCATATTGGACAATAATTAGTACTTTTGAGTTCACTAATGCAAGTATCTGGTTTACAAGATCTAGAAAAAAAAAGGTTTAGACACTGTTTACTGATTCTTTAACTGTCTGATTAGGGAACATGAACTACGGAAAGGTGTGAGCATTTTGCCTAGACTCTAATATCTTGTTCTTTCAGATATCCTTGTGATGAAGCTGCCTCTGTGGCCATATCTGCGGTCAAGGAATTTGCAAACGACTTGAAGGAGGTACTGTTTATTTGATGATTTCATTTCTTCTTCTATCTGAACTTGCCTTCTATCAAAGTGCCACTGAATACTATTGTAGGCTCTGAATATTGTTGTTTATGCTGCTTGCACAAGATAAATTGTGGTTGAAAAATTATGTAGCCTTTAGAGTACTTCTACATGATCATATACATCAACCTCAAACAGCAGACTGGAACCATCTAGGTTTTATCGATTGTTTCTTTCTGTCTTAATTTATTTGTTTTAGGTTCAATTGTCATTAGCTGACAAACTTCTAAAACCATTAGAGGATAATGGCCAACTTTCTAAAGCCCAAAACATACCGTTAAAGGAAGTCACTAGTAACTTATGTCTTAAAAAACAAAAGTTTCCATTAATGCCATTAAGTGAAAACAACAATGGGAGGTGAATTGCTCGATTTCAAGTTAGCTGCATATTCCCTAGCAATAAGGAGTCATCAGAGAGTCTTAAAAGGCTTGGAGGTTCCGCAATACAAAATACTTATACCCCGTGTCTCCTTGTAGGAACTGCATTGTGCATTCAAGTATGCATTAATCATAACGCGGTGTTACTGCAACATATCTGAAATCAAAATCTAGTCCTGCAATTGCCATTTTAGAACTCACAAACTTGGAACTCCTGTATCTCCTATTTCCTTGACACAAATTTATATAATACAACTAAATGTGATCCTCTACCCCCCGGCCCTGCTCTGCGGCTATGATAATGAATCCTTAATTTAACTTTCACTGTATAAAATTATCCTTCATTCAGCTGATGGTGCTTTTTCTGACTGAATCCCAAGAAATTGCTGATTTTAATCCTAGAAGGTCATGAAATCTGAGATGTTGTTACCCAGATCTCTAATGCATGATAATTACTAAATGGAGGTGAAGGTTTCTAGCCTCAACTGACGATAGGTATATAAACCCTATATAGATTAAAAACCAATTGTTCAGAGCATCCTTTTTCTCATTTTTTCTACTAGAAGAATAACTTTATAAAAGCCATCCTCTCTCTATTTGAGCAGAATTAATGATTCACATTATATATTCTTTTTAGGTGCATTTTGTTCTGTTCTCAGATGAGATTTATGATGTTTGGTCGAGGAAAGCTAACAAATTGCTCCAAAATTCATAAAACTGCCATATAAGCAAACTGTGTCTAATCAGATTGCAGCACGTCAAAATATGGTGTGGTTTTCCCAAAATTATAATGAAGAAGCATCTTGCAGGTTGTAGTTTTTTTTTTTTTTTCCCCTTGTGGGGAGTTCAAGTGGTTTGAAGCAAATAAAAAGTTCGAATACTTTAATGTTGCGCATGTTCCTATTTCTAATTGTATTGAATAAGTGTTGATGGGCATACAATGAAATATCTATAATGGCTAATAAACTTTATATATCCCAACCTTGTGGATTTATAGATGCATACATATAAAATGTAGCAAGTCTCCACATTCGGTTGAGCTTTTGACGCGGAAAAGATTACTCGGAAAATGCAGCATCAGAATCAAAAACCAATGACTACCTCCCTCGTATATATCGTAAGGGCCTTGGCATAATTAAATTTTAGAGATTTATGTTCAGTGTTGTTCATCTAAGATAGCCCAAAATGCAACTATCCAATCTAGAAAAGGCACGTTTAAGAGTTGTTTATATTCGGTTTAAATTATAAATAGATGAAAATGAGTGATAGATAAGTGAATATTGTATGTAGGTCTATTGAAACGTGTGGATAAGATGTGATTTGATCAATTATAAGCAAGTTTTTACATTGAAGATGCGTCCCTGATTTTGTGAAATGTGTGCATGACCGAATGATAAATTTTCTTTTTCCTTTTGGTAGGATTTGGAAATAGTTCATATATTAAGTTGACAATTTTCGAGTAGAGACAATACCCCCAATGTAATAAATCAAGCATTTATAGGAGCATCTTCAATGCATTATATGAATTATACTTGTATTTGAAAAACTTGCTATGTACATGACATTGATATTTAATGAATGGACGGCAAGTTCAAAATTGATGTCCAATGGGTTCCATCCCAAATGCAATGCTACTTCTCAAGTGTCTTAGTCTTTAAAATAAAAATAAATCCACATGGAAAATATAAATTTTGTTGAGTCACTATTGTCTAATGGAACTATTGAATCTAGTTGAAGCTCTTCTTAATGCCTGGTTTTCTCTGTTACATCAATTTGGTAGGCTCCTAACCCATTGTATTGGAGATAAATAAATAAAGACGATTTATTTTACTTATGTGACATTTGTTTTAGCAATTTCACATTTCACTTACAACAGTACCACTGTTTTATTTTTTCATAGCAGTGAAAAAAAAGAGGCAAAATCACAGATATTTTTTCAAAAAAATGATGTCAAGATCAGTACACAAAAATATATGAGAAATTATTTCGTATCGAGTAAGAAATCAGAAGAATCCAGGATTAAAAGATGAAATTGATATAGACCTCACCCTGTGGAAATTGGAAAACAACGAGTACAAGTAAAGATGATATGTCTAATCAATCAAGCACATGGTTGTAATTAAGGATCTTTGTCCTTGGACAGATTCCTAGGTAATCTACTAATTACACTTTCATCGACGATTTTATAATGCTTCGAAAACTTTTGATGGATCAGCCCTGCATAACGATCCACGCGATCTTCAAACTTATCGTACAAAGCTGGAACTGTGATAGAAACAACAATTCCTGCGACCCATTTGTAAAATTGTAAGAGATCATAACAGTAGGGATTTAATTGTATCGATGTTTGTGGTGAGTGTGAACAAGATTCCATTTAGATCAGCAGCAAAGCCAAATGCAGTCTAACGCATAATAATATTCTCAACATTACAAAGTCACCAAGGAAGAAAGTACCCAAATATGCAAAAAGTGAGTTGAGTTAAGATGTCTTGCACCTGCACTAGGCTCAACAGAGACACAACGTGCTAAGTGGCAGAGAGGATTAGATATTAATGCATTTAAGGAATATGGTATCCTTCGTAAAGGGCTCTTTACCCACAAGTAATGTAATGCCGTGTCAACTAAAAATACTAGACCATGTTATTGATCCACAACAACCCCGACTCCAATACGCACTTTTGCTAAGCACTAGGGTTCTGGGCTGAATTAGGGTCTGTTAATTGGATCCAATCTACAATGGTCGCAAGACATGATCTCTATCCCCTTGAAATTTTAAGGCTCTTTTGGTCTTGCTTCCTTTCTATATGCCAATTTAAAGCCAGCTATTAACTCCCACCCAAAAAAAATAAGCTGAAAGGAACGAGACCTCCATTAAAACAAGTAACTACAACCTAAAAAGGAAACGCAATATACATGCAGATAAGTTCATCAAAAAAACCTGCTCCCCTACTATTTTCTTTAAGGGTGCCTAATTTTTTCACTTTGCACAAGTGGTTTTAACTGAGTACATTTTCAAAAGCTATGGCCAGGAATTGGTTTTGGCCACATGAGCTCAATATTTCATAACATTGGCACAAGCAATTTGTTAATAACGGTAAATGACCCCACAGATAAAAGAACAGCATAACATGGAAACGTCATTAACAAAAGGCATGGTATGATGCATAAGAAGTCAGAGAGACCTAAGGATGAATTGATATACCTATGTATAAGAGAGTGAAGAAAGATATCAGGCTACCAATGACGGACAAAAGCCACAAAGCAATCACCACCTGCAAGTTTCAGAGATATGATATTCTGTTCCTTTATTTGGGGTCATTCAGCAATGTTGCAATGGTGAAGAAAGCTACACGTGTATTTTGTTGTTTTATTAAATCAGTCACATAAAAAATGAGAGCAGCTAAATCAACACCTCAATATGCTGATCCTCCCAACAAAAGGTGAGCATAGATACTTCTGTCATTTGACATTATGAGTCAAAATGCTTAGAAAACTTATGCGATTACCATCTCTCTCAATATGAGAAAAAAAATACATACATCTGGTTCTCTCTTCTGTTCCATATCAGGTGTCAATGCATCTTCCATTCGAAGAAAGAAGTACAATTCAAATAAAACCATCAAAGCAGAAAATTTTATTCCATCACATGTAATGTAATAACATCACGAACACACAGATGCAACTTGAATTGGATGAACTTAGACCAAGTGGTGATTGTCATCAGCTTCAAGTAAATAGGAAGAAGTGTTTTGACGTCTTAACCCATCATCAAGGAGGGGGAGTTGCGGAGTATTATGGAAGTATTTGCAAGGCATATGAAGTAGTGCAAAATAATTGGTGCCTAGTTCAATGTACAAACAGTGGCTTTGGGTTGACAAGTAATAAGCAAGTAAATAAATACATTGTTAAAGATAGAACGGACTCAATTTTAGGGATGAAAGCTCAGTACGTGAAACCACTTACCATTATGTCATCAACATTGATAGTCTGCTAGAAAAATCAGTGCTAAATTGAGGAAAAGAGAGAATAAAACATTCAGTTCAGACTCATTCCAAAATGCCCATTAAGTTTTTGAGAAGAGCTTAAGCATATTGAAGTGCCCCTACAAATTCATGAAGCTAAAACTAAAACTAAGATAGTAATAGTAGATTCACTAGATTGTGACAAACACAGTAGTGGTGGGGTAGCACTAACATTAGTACTAGCAGTAAATGTATATCCCAAAAACAAACCAGGGTTGAAGTAGGTGATAAACGGACCTAACACGCGGCATCTTAGTCCAACTTGGTGAACAAGATAGTGACTGCATATATCTATCCTAATTTTGGATTGCCTACCACATACCAAATTGATAGTGAATCCATGCACTGACGAGAATTTGACTGACATTTGATAACCTGTCTTTTATAGAATTCACTAGGTTTTCACAGAGTAAGGCTAAATGATAAATCTAACTGTTGTCCTAAAAGTTATCATCTATAAGAATAACTTCCACTGTCCCCTTCCAAGCACATTTTTTGACACCAAACTCTGCATTTCAGGCATTAAAACTGAATTCGAAGCTTGACTTCCGTTTATTTATTTGTAATTTCTATATCGATCAATACTATTCTAGAAACCAAAGAAAGTAATAGGAAAGTGAAGAATACTATAGAAATTTATTTATCCAAAAAAAAAAAACTTATATTTCCGTTGACCTTTATAAAGGTAGCCATCACTAACCACGAAGAAAAGTCTGAAGTCTTTGCTGAGAGTAATGTCATGAGCCATAAGCAGCATATAATTAACTTTGACACGAAATGATGCAGCAGCATTGTTGACCATTTCTTCTGATAGGACTAGTTCAGGTAATGTTTGGAGCTGTCTGTGGGAAGTGGAGGTATCTTACATGACTTCTAAGTAAACAACAAAAACTTAAAGTGAATAACATATTGAACTTATATTATCTGTTACCTCTTTCTGAAAACTGCATAATTGGCCCGGAGAAACAGCAGGACAATCAAAACCAGCAAGATGTCAGAACTAAGTGATAAGAATGATAGCCCCGATCTCTCGATTAATAGCCAGGCAACAGTAGCAACAATAATGATGCCACATGAAACGTGCCGCCGTCTCCACAGTATAACATCAGCAGCTAAAGAACAAATTGACAAAATGAGGACACCAAGAAGCAAAATTGAATATGAAACAAATTGTAAAAGTAAAACAAACTTGCTTCTTAAGACTCCCCAGTCAACATCAATCCATTTAGGATGAAGAAAATGGAAAGAGGGGTAGAAATTTTTAGGAAAAAAAATTCATGCAACTGCCTTTTTTCAGGTCATGGATATTTCCCATTATCATCATTCTTCTGCTTCACAGCATTGCATTTCTCTTCAAGGTCTGAATGAAGAATACATTTTGAATCATCTTCATTAAGAATCACTGAGAATCTATAATGCTAGCAGTGGCAAAGAGAAAAACTATCTTCCTGAAAGAAAATCCAAGAATCGAGGCTGTGTATCAAATGGCATAATTTCATAGTGTTTTTTTTTTTTTTTGTTTGGGGAACACTTTTTATGCCTTTGAAATACAATGGTACGAATCAGAATTATTGTTAGAAAGCTTGCTATCGAAGAACTAAAACATCAATAACTAAAGGCAAAAACGTGTCAAGACTTACATAGTGATAGCCGCCTTCTTGAAAATGATGTCACTTTTAGCATCAAAGATGCAACATGCAAAGCATTATATTAAATTCATAAAAAACTATAAAAGAAAATTGAACCTGGAAAGCACAAAACTTCACTTTAATTAGTAAAACTAATTTGTATATAATTTTATTACTATACGTTGTATCTTGAACACTGAGGTCAAATTAACAGCTTACAATTAACCATTTCCAACAACATAAAGGAGAAACCACATTGGACCGATAAGTTTTCGTAAACCTACCAATTCACTCTTCACCGCAGACAGTGGTTACAATACATAATTTCATTGCAAATGGGACATTCAAAAATTCTGGATGTTAGATGCACTGTCCTCATTCTATAATAAGTTTCTAACTAGGTCATCCATGAGTGTTAAAACAAGAGTTTCCCTACACTTGAACCTCTTCTGAATTTCAATCCTTCAAAAATTTAGCTTAAATCACCTGTTTGATTATGTCCCCTGATACCTCTTATTATGGTAATACACTTTTGGAAGGCACATATGGAAGAAGGATGGCTAAGGTATCATCTTTTTTTTTTTTTTCTTTTTAATTTAATATCAGTTATCAAATAATAAGTCATTTTTTTGTATTAATTATTAAATTTCCCACTGGTCGGATAACAACTATTTTTGGTACACCAAGATATCATTATTGCCAAACCATATTGACTATATTGCATTTGGGTAAAAGAGTTGTTGAACAAACACCACATAAAACAACATGAAGGTTTACAAGCGGAAAGTAGTTGCATATTTATTCCAAAAGGTCTCAATTGCCTAATAGTACCATGTTCAAAAGCTTTTTATTCAGTTTTAATTTCCATTGAATCCAAAATTAATCAAGTAGAGCATACACAAGTTCAATTAGTTTGTTTTTAGCAACCAAGAAGTTTCTCTGTAGAATATTTCATAAGATCATAAACATGCGTAAAATTCAAAGTCTAGAAAGTCGAATGACTTTTTCGTAAATAGTTTCAATTACCTTTACCGCCACCCATCATTTGATGAACAGTAGCCTGACGACCGAACAATTTGTAGGACGAGCTCGTCGATGGCGGATCGTTGATTCTCCCCTCTCCATTCGGCTCTAAACTACATTCATCTGAATTCAAATTCTCCATGACTACATTTATCCAAGGAAAGACAAAAGTCAAAACACAAAATTAATCAGTGAGAGAAAAAAATGCAAAAAATTCGGAAGTTACAAACCTGAAATTCAATTCCCAAAACCTAACGCAATTTTAAAATATTTCATACAGAAATCATCACATGGGTATTCTTATGGAATTGAATTGAAAAGTTTTGAAGACTGCTTTGACGGGTTTGGCCAATTAAAAATATATTTCGTGGGAAATGCAAACGACGTCGTTAGTAGGCGATTGATTGTTTGAAATGTCTCTTGGTAAATTACGTGTTTATTCCTCATTTATTTTTTATTTATTTATAATTAAAATTGTTTATAAACAATTTTCAAACATGCTTTGGCTCCTCTTTCTCATAATTTTTTTTTTTTGGAAAGAATGAATTTTTAAATAATAATTTTTTTGAGAATGTGTGGTTAAAAAGTAAGAAAAAAAATTTGATTTACGTGAAAATTACTTTATTGCGAGAATCTGTTGAAAATTAGAAAGAACGAAGTTCGAAAAGAATTATTGTCAAACAAGGAGTTAAATTTAAATGAAAGTATGTGACCATGTATTTTTCTTATTGTTCGTTAAACAACCTACTCAAATGATCACACGTGTCATTTGTGTGAAATTTAATTTTTACTCTTTCTATCTTACTTTTTATTCAATTTAGCTCATATTTGGTACTGATTAAAATTTGATTTTAATTCAAATCAGAGTCAAACAATCAATATCAATCACATCTTTCTTGAGTTCCACAACTTTTCAACCACACATTTCAAAAATTTCTATTAAAAATTTAATTTTAATCTCCGCCAAACACCCTCTAGATTTTAATTGTTGTCTCACTTATTTTCTATCCTAAAGTTATTTGTACATCAAGTTCTCGCTCATGATTTACATTTGAGTTTTTTTTGCCAATTGTCGAATATCAATTCAAAGGTGACGAATATTTTTTTTCCTACTAACTACTTGTTTATCATAATATTAATAATAGGGATAGCAATAGGATCGAATAGGTTCAAGACAACCATCTCTATCTCTATCCCTTGAAAATTTTTGAGAGGTGAGACGAGCTCAAGGAATTCGAGGCGGGGATCATGTTTGTCATTTTTGCACCATTTAACATTAAGATAGGAGATTTCTCACACCCCTCGAAATAGGACAATGCGTATTGGATTGGGAGAGAATTTTGTCATCTCTGCGTGCCTATCAATTCAACGAAAAATGGTTTTCGGCTAATGAGCTAAATTCACTCATAAAAAATAGAACACATCTTAATAGTAAAAAATAAAAAATTAAAATTAAAATTAAAATTAAAAAAATAATTAAAAAAATTGCGTGTTAATATTGCATTTGTCATTCCTTTGGTCCTCACAGATAAGGATTTATTATTGTTGCCTCATTGACAAGAATATTTGTTGGTAAATAATGATTTAATCGTGTAATAATTTATTTTTAAAATAATTTTTTACAATGAATAAACAGTTGGGAAGATTATTGATTTAATAAATTATCGGAATAAAATAAAATGATAATGGTCGAGGTAAAAGTTCGACACTTTCTCCTTAAGACGAAAATGCCAAATACTGGTACGACGATCTTCCGGTACTCGTGTCCCAACAACAACGGCTTCGACTTGTAATAGTAGCACTCCAAATTATAAGACCCGACGAACTTACTATTGTTTTGATCTCTAGCAAACTGGAGGATTAAAATGCACAAAAATAATATTCAAGATTGAAGTGCAAAATATGGAATAATGCAAAAATGAAGGAATATAATTTACAAAAGAGAAAAATCGAAATTGATTTGGAATGAATAAAATATGGAATATGAAAATATATATATAGAAGTTGAAAAGTTGTATCTAAAAGACACAACAGTCGAAAAATTGTGTCTTAAAATAGACATAATCCGTTTGGACATACAGTTCAACTGTCAACGCTAGTTTCTAGAAGATGTCACGTGTCGTATACAGAAAATCTTGGAAAAATAAATAATATAAATAAATAATATAATAATATAATTCAACATTATGTTACCAAAAAATTGATACTAACTTGGCCCAAGCCCACCCTTGTCTTATGAAAGTGTTTCTTTAGTTAGAAGAACTTTGAAAAAAAGTTTGTATAATATGACTCCCCTGAAACCACTTCAAGAATAGAAAACTATTTTATATATTAATTTTCAAATAAAAATTAATGTAACTTCCTCTGAATCTGTTCTACATGGAGTAAAAATAAAAGTTATGTCAAATGAGCCCATAGTTCCCAAGATTGCTTCATTCATGCATCACCTCACTAAAAGGTATAATTTTAACAAGTTAATTGTATAGTTAGATGTCATAATTCCCTTCTTTACCTCTTTAGTCCACCTCTTCAATGTAAAGTGTGTTGGTATGCTAATGGGATTATTCAAATTAAACACATTTTAAAGCGTGTCGATATAAAATCCCCATTAGTGAAATAACTTGCATGAACACAAGTATAAAACTACGATCTCTACACAATTCCCTCATCCTCAATCCAATACAACCAGTGAACTTTCAATAAGATTAAAGATTATTCTCATAAATGTGTACATAATTAATGAGGTACTTATATAAACATATTTAAATTTAGAAGCTATTTACTTATATAAACATATTTAAATTTAGAGAGTTAAATTTTTTATGTATTCCAATAATGCTCTCTATTTTGACTTTTTATTTTGTTTTTCTCCTCATATTTTACTTATAATTTTTTATAAGTGGTTTTAATAGTTTAATAAGTAAGTTATTGAAATATGTGACTTATTAAATTCAATTATTATACATTAATAATATAGAGTGATTTTGACTCTTAATTTTAGAGAGTCGACTCCATTTTAAAAAGTTAAAATAGAGAATTTGTTGGAGTTTATTCTTAAGTATCAGTTCTTCAAAATAAAAAGTATTTTGTATTTAATAAGTATTTTAAAGATGCTCTAAGATTTTTATTTTTTATTTTTTTTTGTGAGTTAAACAGGCTAAAGAAACCGTTACCATGCCTACAATAGTCATTAGGTCCCACAAATGGCTCCAAATAAAATTAGCCACTGTTTAAAGTTCATCATAGGGTAAAAAGGATATTTTGAATATAGATTTTTGGATAGCGTGTGATTAAAATGTGGAAATTTTTTTTGAATTTACATATAAAATATTTTATTTTATAAATTTGTGGTAGAAAATGAATATGAAAAATAAATTGTATTTTTTTAAGGGAGACTTAATAAAACTCACATTAAACTGTTAAAAGAGAAGTTGCCACAATTTTCCGATCTTGCTCCAAACGTTTTGAAAATGGCACACTCCTTAGCCAAGGCGAGAGGGCTTTCTGAACACTGATTTAGCCCCTATTTGATGTCATTGTTTTGAGAAAATTGAGTTTTGTATAGTGTATTTTTGAAAAATATGTGGTTAAAAAATAGAATTTTTTTTTTAATTTACGTAAATTTATTTTATTATGTAAATATAGTGTTTAATATAAGTATGCATAGGAGGGAAACGGCAAAGGAAGGACTAAGTGCGCCAAACAAGCTAAAGGTTGGAAACTCAAACGTACAATTTTGAAGGTTGAGGACTAATTAATAAAATTTTCTAAAAGTGGAAGACTAAAATGTGCAATTTCAGTTTATTTACACACATTTATCCCTAATGTTAAACTTACACACATCAAAGTCCTCAAAAATTTCAGCTTCAGGTAGAGCAAATTCGATTTTGATTTTTGTTTTGAAGTGAATTTTATGATTATTTATTTGGATTTTAAAGTTATTGTAATTGTTTGGTTTGCTTATTATGTTGTTGTGGAATCTGCATTTAATTGCGAGTTACTACATTCTCAATTCCAATTCCAATTCCAATTCCAATTCTGCACTCATGTTAAATGCTATGAAGCACTGGGATTAACTTGACACTGTTCATATTGGGGATCTGAGATAATGTATGAAAATTTCAAAATTGAATCTATCTTTTACCAATCGAAAGTAAGGCAGTTGCGTCAATGATAAGTGATTATTAGACTTTCATGTTAAAATGGCATAGAAAACATTTATATGATTTAGTTTCATGAAAAATTTGACTTAAAGCGGAATGCTTTTTGAATCTCATAATTTACTGTTCCGACTAAAATTAGAAAGAAATAAGTCCCTAATTATGATAGATTCGTTTGGCAGATTTTTTTCCCCTTTACTTTATAAAAGGGAATTCAAGATCAAGACTAAGGTGATTTGATGTAAGAATACGTTTTTGCAATTTTTCTATGTGCACTACAACTGGTCTCATTCTGTCCATGCGAAATTATGGTCCTGCAATTGATTTTGGTACTTTAAATGAATTTCGATAGGTTTCTCCTTCTACATGCACTGCTGTCCGAGTGCCCAATTATGATACGTTTCTTTTTCAAGAATTGGTGAAATTTTTTTGGGCTGGATGACGAAACTGGCAATCATCCTTTGTACTATACTGTTGGATCCTTTGAGCAGGATATTCGGGTGGATTTTATTATAGCGTAGCAATTGATATTTGCTTCCATTGTATGTTATGATGTTCACAGTTTATGCATGTTAATGGATTAATATTTTAATGTGCAGTCTGAACTTTTTCTCATAATTTGTCTATTCCCTGCTAAGCTCAGTCAAATTATGGTATCTCCAGATTCAGTGTTCACTTTAATTTGCAAGGTTCCTCATGCGATAAAAAAAGACAATCATCCTCTAAATGAACTAAAAGTTTGCTTACACTGGTGACCAAACCATGATTATGACAGAACACAATTTCTGTCTCTTTTGGATAATGCATAACTATGCATGTGAATGTGAATTGTACATCTTCATTTATTTTTCATACCTGGCTTCTTGATAGAAATATGCAATCTATCATCAGATTATAGATATTATATCCTTTGGATGGCAACTGTTACTGATCTGCGGCTCAATGTTCTGAGCTATCCCTTCTCTCCTTTGCCGTTCTTGTCATTCGCATTGATCAAAATGTGTCCTTTATCATAGATGCATTTTCTATTCACTTTTCGTGTGACCTACTAACATCAATTATTGAGCTGCATACCCACCGAAACCTAATCAATTCAGGGAGGCTGATATATGCAACTATAAACGAATGAAGTGAAATGCATTGATTTGGAAGAGAAATATGCTTCTAGGGTTCTAGGAGATTCAAGAAGTCTCAACTATATGGTGTCTAATTAAAAGTTTAGATAGCTGATAATGAACCAATTACCTGAGTGCAAGAACAGTAGACCAATGCTTAGAACCTGATTTCAAAATGCAAGCAAAAGGAACCTTACACGACTCTCTTCTTCAATGAAGATTTTTTTTAAACATATATATAAAATTGATAGTTAATTAACCCAGATGACACCCAAGAGCTTGGATCTCTCTCATGCATCATTGGAAATGTAAGGCTGGGAGCCATGTCGGAGTTCAGATATTAGCTTCTTCATTATTTCATATTCTATGGTGGGGATGATACCTAGTGCAGTCACCATCAAAGTTATACATCAAATCTCTTAAAGCTTGAATTTATCAGAAATTAGAGAAACCTACAACAGTTCTAGCGACTGAAATTATCACTTTTTCTTAGTCTTCTGTTGGTAACTCTAAATTTAGCAGATAATAATCTTGTGAAGCATGAAAGTACTTTTCACCTAATATTCATGTTTTCTGAATTTGTTAAAGATGCATCATAGTGATGGTATCATAGAATCTTGCATTTTTTTTGTTTCTTGTTTGATTTCTGATTTTATATGAGCTAAGATGTTCAATTAAGCACTTTGGGAAAAGCTATTGTAGGCCTTTATTCCATCTGGTTTGATGATCAGTGCTATTTTATTTGAGAACTTGATCAATATCTTTCAGATAACAAATACCATCCAAAAGAAATTTATGGTTTCTTCATCCCAGCTCCTGTATCAATCTTGTCCTTATCAAACAATTACCCTGCTCCTACCTGACTCATTTATTGGCAAGATTTTGACTAATCACAATACATTTTCTTTCAAGCATGCGCTAATAATACAAACAAGTAATGTGATTTCTAGATCTTTGTCACTGTTGTTTTTTCCCTATAACTTGTACCCAGACTTGATTTCATCATCAGATTAAAGGTTTTTGTTGTTTAATCCTACCTGATCTGCGCCTTAGTAATTTTTTTTTTTTGCAGATTCCTTTTTGATCGGAACAGCATGCCTGTGGCTTGTCAGGTTCTTGGGCATATTAAGACTTGTAGGTACCTGATTTATGGTTTACTTCGAGATTATTTCCGTGGGAGTAACATCTTTTGCATAATGATTGCTTTGTTTGGTTATCTATCACACCAGGTAATCATAACAAAGTCTCAGAAACATCATCACAGATTCGTGCACAAAATTTTTGATATTGTTCCTTGAAATCTTACAACATGCTATTCATTAGATTCTATGTGCAATGAGAAGGATGTGGAATGGCTTTATGCTTCACTAATTTCCCTGTTTGTGCACTTTTCCATCCAAATGAAGTTGTATCTGATCCTTTTTTACAAGTGGAGAATGAAACTGGGACATTAAATAATGATGTGGCCCCAAAGGCCGCTGAGAGTAAATCAGCAAGCATTTGGCCCGTAAGTATTGTAGAGATTGTTAAATCTACAATGGGTTTGACATATAGTACAGCTTACTAGGGGTGCTATGAAGACAAAGGCTTTTCCAGTTTTAAAAGCAATCACACAAATTCAAGGAGTAATCTTCTCTCTTTGTACTTACAGTTTATATATATGATGTGCTACGGTTCTTCAGTAATACTTCATTTGATGTGCATTTTTCCGATTCTGGTGAAATTAAGAGGATACTTCTAGCTTACAGATTTTGATGTCCTTGTACATTTGAAGATAATCTCTACAGTTGGTATGAAGGATTAGTTACCAGGAAAACTTTGATATTCAAAGAAGATACAGCAATCTGATCTTGCAACATTAATATTTATTTTTGGCTATTTAGAGAGAGAGGGACATGAGGAAAATGGGTCCATACCCATATCTAATCCTCAAAAATCAACTACCAGACCTGGTGGTTTGCCCCCATCCCCAAGCTCGAGTCCTTCACAATGATAACATGTCTATCTTGAACACTTACTAAAAATTATACATGTATATTGGCAAGATACTATTTTCAGGCTTGGACTCCAAGACTTCAATGTGAGGTAATTAATCTTCATAGTTAACACATTCAAGTTAGGAGATTGGCTTCCAAATCGTTATTCCTACCTTCAATTTCCTGAGTAAGTTGCTTTGCTCTGCTGGCTTGTTGTTTCCAATCAGTGCAAACCAGAGTGCAGACCATCATGCATGTACATGAAATTTGTGCCGCAGCAAGCCCAAACCACAGCCCCTTAAAGCCCATGTTGAACTTGAAGGCCAATATAACTGCAACAGGCAAACCAATTAGATAGAAGGAGACAAAATTTATCTGATAACCCATCTTAGGCCGGGCCGAGCCTACTAAAATTCCACATGCAGCTGTTTGAGGGCAATTCCATAGTTCACAAAAACCTATTATGGGAAGAGTAATTGACGTCAAACCAAGTATTTCTGGCTCACATGTAAACAGTTTACCCCAAACATCTCTTACTGCAATGGTGAAAAGGATGGCCAAAGATCCCCAAAGAACAGCCAGAGTGAGTCCAATGATAGCTGTCTGTTGAGCCTCCCCTGGTTTATCGGCCCCTAGTTGATGGCCTACCAGTATTGACAATCCTGCACTCAGGGAAGAGGGAAATACATAAAGTAAGCTTGTGGTTTGTATTAGAATGCCCATTGCAGCCACACTTGTCTGTGGGTTGCTTAATAAACTGCAAAGTAGTAGCAGTATCTCATAACACCACCACTCTAGGCACACAGATAATACGCTTTGGCCTGCAAGGGCCAGATGTGGATGCCATCCTTTGGAAAATGTATTACACATGGCCCCATCCCATGGTTTTAGTGAGATTTCTGATAGTAAAAGGTAAATTAGCAGTCCAAGGTTTACATTTAAAGTGTTCCAACCTGAGGCTAGAGCAACTCCTTTGACCCCCATATTTAAATACACAACCAGGAAGTAGTTGATTGGAAAGTGAAGAAACATTGCAAGGGTTACTGATACAGTAAGGGGCCTGTTTATATTTTGTGTCCTTAAGAATGTTCTTAAGGGATGGAAGTAAGCTTGAGCAATCAAGTCAGGAATTGAGTATTTGATATAGATCCAGGCCACCGAAGTTGTACTCTCATCTTGACCTAACCATAAGAGGATGGGTTTCAAGTTTAACCATAAGATGCAGATTGGAAAGGTTGCTACTAAGAGCAGAAAGAGAGTTTTTTGGAAGGTTTGACTGAGAATTGCCCATCTCTTTGCTCCATAAGCCTGATAACATATTGGTTCCATCCCCATGGCCAATCCTTTAAGAACAGAGTAACCTGTTATATTGGCAAAGCCAATTGACAATGAACCCCCTGACAATGCCACATCCCCAAGATGCCCCAAGAAGAGCATAGAAATGAAGGACTTTGAATACATGAGTAAGCTTGCTACAATGATGGGGCATGCTATGTGGCCCTGCGACATCAACTTCTCGAACACCTGCATCGGATCAGTATATTGCATTAGACAAAGGGATTGCAGATCAACCATGGAAATGAAGATTATGGCTTGTTTCTATCTGTTTAATACCATTACCAGCAATTTGAGGAACATGATGGACTTGATAGTCATGGAAAGAGTATTTGATTTGTGTCAAATGGCTTTAACTATGAGGAATGAGTAAACTTCCTCTTCTTCTGCATACCAGGACCTTTAGTCACAGGCATCCAACTCTCTATATAATAGTAGAAAATACACTTAACCTAGATTAGTACCCAGCGTGCGTGTAATTCGTTAACCGAAAAGAATTTCTTTCATATAAAGAAAAAGGTAAGGATTACCTCAAGCCTGTGCATATGGGAAACGCGTAATAGTAATTATTGCATATTTTGGGGTTTATCTTCTTTACATGATGGATTAGGAAGAACTTTTAACGCGCACACGGAACATGACATGGTGCAGCGTCTTCTTTTGAGAAACTGATTCCTGTTCACATTTTTGCTTCTGTGAAATTAATTCTCTTTGATTTCTTTGTAATAATGCTGATTGTGTAATGACCTATTTTTCATACTCGAAATGCATTAGATATCATAATAATTTGGAAGAAAATTTGGATTTGCATATTTCATACGATATTGTTAAGTTACTTTTTCTGCATTTTCCCCTTTTGGTAGATTGTGCTGAAATTCAGGTTTCCACATTTTGAGTGGGTAATCAAAGTTAATAAATTGTATTAATTTAAACCAAAGAAAAAGTAGAAAAGGTTTCAGCTGAAGATAAAACGCGTGAGTTGCTCGACTTTTCCTATCTTTTCCTCAAAAACTGCTCTTGAGTTTATCTAGTGAGCTTCCTGTCTCTTCTAAACCAAAAATAGGAATTCTATTTCATTTTCATTTCTTTTGGCCAAATTTCATTAATTTAGAGCCAAGATACATACTAGCAAAAGAAACATCTTTTTCACTCTATATTAATGTTTCTCGTCATTTTCACTAATTAATGAAAAAATTAGTACTAGCTAAAGTTTGTAAAGAACACCAGTTTGTAATTCGCTTTTAGGCACCTGTAAAATGATCAATATGCATAAATGTCATAGAAAGTTAGGCACAATCCTGGTACTTTACTGTTGACTTCTGCAACTATTTATGATAAAGTAGAATGATGTCTGACTTGACTCGACTGATGCACATGCTTGGAGTAACATTCATGTGACATTTTAGTTAACAAAATCACATTTTTTTATTGGAACTGAAGCGAACTCTTCTAGCAGTTAATTTAACTTAATTAACTGGCAAAGAAATGCAGAAATCCATTTCTTTCAACTTGGTATTTGATAGAAATCAGTTAATATTAGAAATTAAAGTATAAGAGAAAGTTTGATCCATAGAAGAGAAGTTAAAGGGGTATATGGGATCAATTAGCTAGATGCTATTAGTGTTTCTTAACCTTCCAACTTTAAGGGCATTAGGTTTTCTTTTGATGTGGAAAGAACAGAAGGAAGTAACAGAAGGGTGGAGGCGGTGAGCTCAACCTTAGAAGGAGAGAGGGGGTTGGGTGGGGTTAATGTGGGGTGGAAATTGATGAAGTATAAAGAAAAATTGTTGCTTTTCCTGCCATAAGGAGTCATCAAACATTATATGCATTTAGTGTTATCTTCTTTGGAGGGATAATGAAAAGTGGCATGGGAAAACTTGAAAACTACTCCTACTTTATCACATAGATAAGTTAGGCTGATTATTGAACACAGTAAGCTAGAAACTCATAAAAGAAATGCTTGTGAACAAATTTTATAGTACCTTTAAAAGATGATAATGATAGTTATGATCTTATTTATATGTCTAGATATGCTAATAAACAAGACGAATTGAAACATACTCAGTGACACACGTGTGTGGTCTGTTGATGCATCTCCATTAAATTTGTATTTGCTATGGATACTATTTAATCTTGTTAGGATGAACCTGTGCTCTACAATTTTTGCTCGAGTTTAATGGCCACAGTTTTAAAAAGTTGTGCGACGCTTACTCCTTAATGTGACCCTCACGTGAGGCTCTCTAATCTCTATTAATGCCTCGAACATATTGCATGTCATTCTCGAAGCTTATTTCTCAATTTACCGAGGCCGTCACAAGCCAGGTAAATTTTGCAGTTTTTTTATCTTACCTTTCATGGACATTTTATAACCGGCTTTAGCTTTTTGGCTATTTTTCATAGCCCATAATGTTTTATGTTTTTTTTCTTTATTCTGCATTTACACAGATGGGGAAGGGAGCAATGCTAGTGGAGGATGAAATAAAGAATGGAAAGAAATTGACAATATGGGAGACCGATCTTTAGGTTGTTTTTAATTCTAGTAGTAAAATCCAAATTTGTCACATGATTACAAATTGATAATTTACTATTCACTACTTTATTATCTATTTTATATTTCTTTTTCAAATTGTTTACGTAATTTCATATAGTTTATAAGTAATTATGAGCACATTCTGGACTTCTACATTCTTTTGAATTATTTTATTTGTTTGTTTTCAGACTTATGCCTCAAAACACCTTGAGGCTTACACCATGCCGGTTGACTTAAATTGCCTTGGTGTCCGATTGAACCTTTCCAAACATTGTTTATGACATAAAGATCAGAGAGTGAAGTGTCTGAAGTGTGAGCTTATTATAATAGCAAATCTATTTAGTTTTAGTCTAGCTTTCCTAGGAACCTGCTTAGACAAAACACTCATGAATCATGACTTGAAGTAAATTTTATATACCGTTGGTGTTGGAATTTCACTAAGAGTTTGGATGTCCATTCTTCCAGTCAAACTTTTCAGTGTCAACATCAACATATATACGATCTGATTTTAGGCAAGTACAGAACATGAATTCGTTATGCAGTTTAGCTGAGACAGTCTTTTAAGTCAAAGTAGTACTGCTTACTGGCATCCACTCGGGAAATCTGTAAGAAAAAAAACTCTCCTTTTCCCTATCATTATGCTCACCATTTTCTCCTTCAACCTTGATTGAATTATCTCCAGTTACTGCCGGAATCTCGCATGCGGAGAAAATGGTCGGCAACGTTCCATGAAATGAAACATTTCCCATGGCAATATCAAGAGGGTGATGTCCAGAAAGTGGGAAATCAGGTCAGTGCCTATTTTTACTTCCCAGTGCTTTGC
The DNA here is from genome assembly GCA_903798385.1 of Fraxinus cuspidata. Lineage (NCBI taxonomy): Eukaryota > Viridiplantae > Streptophyta > Magnoliopsida > Lamiales > Oleaceae > Fraxinus > Fraxinus cuspidata. The sequence continues at coordinate 21,981 of CAIGRP010030614.1, forward strand.
AAAGGGAGATTTTATTGAGGTACAACCTACAAGCCATAATTGTCTTGTTCCATGCTACATTGCTGTTTATCTTAGATGGGTTATCTATGGGTTTTGGATGTATTAGTGGGAGAAATATGGATCTCAAGAATAGAGAAGTGGACACAAAGTTAAAAGACTATAACTAACATTTCCTTGGGTTTTCACTTATTTTTTCTACTGGAACTTGTACAAAATCAGTGGAAAAGAGTTTATATAGAGAGCATATTGAATTTCCATATAAAATGTCTTTAAATTTCTACGCTCGACACATTATTTGTGAGCAAAGATGAAGGCTCAGGCGGGTATGACATGGTTGGGCTAACTAGACTAACTGCGTCGATTACGATGTAGTTTCATTATCAAATGTTTAAGATTTCTTTTTAAGTTATTATGGACTACCCTTTCTTTTTAGGAATATAACTATCAAGAAGTATATGTGGGTGTATTAGATATACATATATATAATTAGCTTATAATGTAGGTAAGGACTACCTGTAGATAAACAAAGTTTCCAGTAGAAAATTGAAATCAAAATTGATCAGTTGAAAAAGCCAAACATCCTTAATTATTTGACAAAAAATTACCACCCCGTATCCTACGCTCTAAAAGTTTATTAAAATTTATAAATGCTACAAAATTGAAAAATCAATCCATAGAAATTAAATAGAATTCTCTCTCTATATATAAATAATGATTTATAAAATATTTTTACGATAGTCAAAAGATTTCATAGTTATAGACTAGTTTTGAATTTTTTTTATTTAGCCCATGTTTGAGCCACATTCTCATTTTCATTATGATTCTTCTACTCATTTTCAATCATTTTTCAATTAAATAATATTTTTCATCACATTAAAAAATTTTCATTCTTTTTCAACTACATATTTCCTTCACATCACATCAAAAAAATGCATTTTCTTCTAAAAATTGTGCATCAAACACACTCTAAGTTTTGTTCAAAGACGTTTATGTTAAGGAAAAAAAATCATCGACATCATGTCATAGAGGAAGCCAAAATTGGCCTGGAATTGTTCCATTGTCCAAGCCAATGTTTTTGGATTTACCAAGTGGAATTTGGATTATATTCTGCTTCAGCTTTGTTGGTTCTGTGGTACCCTATCAATTCTTTATTTTTATTTTTATGTTTAGTTTTAGTTACTAAACATTGGCAATTCAACGTTGGTTATTAAGTGTTAAACATTGGGTTGAGAATTGTTGTGTAGTGAATAAGTAAATTTCAAGAACTTGTATTATTAATTCCAAAGAATTTGCCGACAAGGTCTTAGTACAATGGCGTAAAGAGATCAAGGCTAAATTTATCGAGATTAAAACTTTCACATTGTCCTCTTCATTTTGGAAAAATTGCAGTGAAGATCTCAAACTTTTAGTAAATGTGCATCGGTATTTAAAAAAATCTTTAAATTGTAGCAGTTAAAGTTCAAATCTTTCAATAAATGTGTGCTTGAAAGATCTCTATCCATTCAAAAGTCCTATAATTGACTAAAAGTCAAGTATTTGATCATTTTTTAACTGGGCAAAATGGTCTCCTCACACTTAATTAATGAAAACAATTAATTAGTTAAAAAATAAAATAATAAGAAAAGAATTAAAAAAAGAAGAAGAAAATTCACCTAACTTTCCCCCCACTCCTACCCTAGCTAAGACGTGCCAATTCCTCTCATGTTTGAATTATACGTATCTGAGGGATTAATTTGAAAAATTAGTAGGGATGTGCAAGAACAAATCATTTTTATTGAAAACATCCCTCTAATGAATTCCCTGGTAACTTATATAATAAATGGACTTTTGTCTATTTTTTCGATAGTTGCTATGGAATGGAGTGAGTTTCACTAGCCCATTAATTAGGTTATCACCTTTTTGTGCTATCAAGAAGGCAAAGCCCATGTTTGAAAAGTGGGAAGCATTCCACCTTACAACAAGACTCGCGTGGAAAAGAAAGCAAACTCTGTCCTTTCTTAGGGCGACGAGGGACATTTTTGTCTTAGGCGAATCAAAACGATTCATTTGCATTTGAATGCTATGATCTCTCACGACTTGAACTCTTTAAAAATCCAATAATCGATAGCGAAGACTTCGAATGATAGATCGATTGAAGTGACTTATAATTAATGGTGAATTTCACTTGTCAAGCTAGAAATGAAAATCAGCCCTTGATGCGTGAGAGTTGTTACCACGTATCACATTCTTGTCGAAGGAAAGCGTGCAAATTTTGCTGGTTGGTTTCTAATGAACAATATAGTCCGGGGCGAATTTGAATAATGTTTCTGGCACCCGATCTAGTTCATTATGCATGCATTACCAAGGGAACCCCGCCCCGTGACTTCCCCGCCTCGCCTCGCCCCGCACCCCGACTAGCCCGGCAGCCCCGCCCCGCCCCGCGTATAGTCGCCCCGTTTAAATTTTTTTTTTCAGTTTTTTTTTTTAATTCTTGGCGGGGCGGGGTGTCAACCCGTTCGAGACGGGTTTGTTTGCCCCATTTGGGGCGGGGCGGGTTGCCAACCCTATTTGGCTGAGTTCAACTCGATGGATGAGAAATTTGCTCTATTGTCTAAAAATGTTTTGTAGAAAACATAGTTGCTTCATCCTACCTACTCCCTGACCGTCCGGTCCTAAACCTACTTTCTTGATTGATGACCCCGTTTCACGACTTTTTGTTATTTCACGATTTTTGATAAAAAAAAAAAATATTGAAGAAATTTGAGGGATTGGACTTCCTGAGAAGCGTTGGTTGGGTGGGGGAGGGAATGGGTGACGAAGATGAAGAATATCTCTCTTTCTTTTATATTTCTTATTAATTATTCAAATTATTTTGGGTGGAAAAAATTTAGAGTTATCATTTTGTCATTTTATAGAAAATGGTCAAACACTTGACTTTTGATCAACTAATGAATTTTTAGATGGAAATCATCCGGAGGTTCTTCAGGCGCACATTTATCACTATATTGAAAGGTTTGGAATTTAGTTGTTATGATTTAAATGTTGATACACATTTTTGAAATGTAAATCTCTATCGCAAATTTTCCCTCTATTTTTAGTATAGTCTTATTAATTTTGCTTGTTCAGATCCCTTTATTTTTGTATCTTTTTGGCCGCTAGGAGTTTGAGGAGTTGAGATCTGTTTTCCATTTATACTATTCAATTTGTTGTCCACCCAATTACAAATGACACTTCATAAGAAATTAAAATTGATGTTAAAGGTTGAAAATTAAAAATTGATGACAACTTAATTTTTTTATGATGCATCAATTTGCTATTTAACAGCAAAAATGAATTGCAGATCTCAACTCGAGTTTGAGAGGCCCCCGAGCGAATTACGTAGGGTAGGGAGGAAAGGTGGGCTGGAACATCCAAGAGGAAGAGATTAGGGTATCAGTAAAGAAGAACGTGAATTGAGAAATGTCATGATTTGTTTCTAATAAAGTAGGAAAGCTGTAGCATTCATTCTTAACCTTTGTTTGACTAGCAATTTAGTTCTCAACCTTTAAATAAGAGCAAGTTGATCATTTATGTTCATTATTGTTATACAATTATTTCTCAATGAAGGACAATATTTAATTCTCAAATAAATCGTCATGTGACCCGACAAGTGTATTTTATACACTTAAGTGGACATCTATTCTCGATTATGTATGGCTAATTGAGCAAATATGCTGTAAAATGGGTTCAATTATATTAAGCGTAGGTAAATTCCTACCTTGAATGTATTTGGATACCATGAAAAATGTGAAATTGGAGCTTACTTGGAGTTGATTCAGAATAATTGATGATCAATTGGATTGCAATTGATCATTATGAAATATTAAGAGAGCAATAGGAATAGATTCACAAGTTTCAGGAGTGAAATCTAACATTTGAAAGTTTGAGGACTTAATTGTAAACTTTCAAAACTTACATCTGATCAATTTTGGACGATTAAGGAATTTGGGGGATAAAAATATAAATATTTGAAAATGAAGGACTGATACAATTAAAAAGAACTCAAGTTGTACAAAAGAAGAGAGTTAGGGACCAATAGCAGCAAAGGGAAGCCTTGTGCCTTGTAGGGCACTTCATTCAATAAAGCAAATTCAATGGCATGTACGATCATATCCATTTGGCCTGTGCGATGGCCCTTGCAGGCAGGGCCGGTCTTGTGATTTTCGAGGCCCGAGGTGAACGCCCAAAGTTGGGCCCTCCAAAATCAACATAAATGCAAAATCGAACAATGTATTATGTAATGTATTGCTAACTTAACGCTGAACAGTAGAACAACAAACAAATAAGGACAAAAGATTTATATTATAAAGTAACAAAAACGACAAGAGTTCAACAATCAGGTAAATACTATATCGCCTGCTTTTAAAGTACTTGGCCATATCG
>CAIGRP010030646.1:0-21037 GCA_903798385.1 Fraxinus cuspidata
GAAATATATGATTAAAATTAATGTTTAACTTTAACAGTATTGGAAAAAAAAAAAAATGAAGTGTTCAATACTTTATCCCACTAGAGCAAGCGTAATAAAAGAGGCCAGGAAGAGTGACCCTTTGTGTGAAATTTCAAAAGAGAAAATTTCACAACATAAAAAATCGATGATTTAAGCTCAAATTATTCAGAGTTTTACGAGTAACACGGAAAAACCAACACTCACCAGTGATCAAAGCTATAGTGTAGACATGCAAAACGCTAGGTGCTTCAAAAAGATGTCTATCCATTAATGGGTTTTCTAAAGGTAAGAATCATAGCAGTGAATTGGTATTGTCAAATACATGTTGCCTTACAACCCACAACAGGTGTAAAACTCTATCCAAACGAATAGCTCAGCAGTTTCTGTTGTAACAACTGTTATACAAATTTCAACAATCTGTTGGCTGTGATGATCAAGAATCTGAATGCAAATTTCCATCCATGAATGTCTGTAAAACCAATGAAGATTGCTGAAGAAAGCAGGAATTAGGTCACCTTTGAACTTCTCAACTCATGCCAGTGCATCCACGAAAAGTATATATAATTTACTTTAATTCAATCTGAGCCGGCCAACATTGGATTGAAAAGTCTGCATTCTTTAGCTCAAAATTGTTTTTCTTGGTGAAAGCCTCAATACTTTCTACTACTGCTGCGGATAGGAATGGGGTGAGCTTCCGTGTTAAATACATACTCATCCAACGGAATAACATTTGCGTCTCCAAACAGTAAATACAAATATTTTAGAGTTTCGCCCAAGAAAAAGGTCTCCATCTTGTCTCTTCGTTGTGGAGGAAGTGTTGTAACATCGTCCAGTGAACTATAACCTCCAGAATCAACCTTTGTGAACTTCTCAAACGCCTCAAAGATTTCCCAACCCCACTTGCGATATCTGCAGGTAATTGCAAGAGTTGAAACAGTTGAAAAGCCTTGAGAATAAAATGGTGAAATTTTACAGAAGACATAGCTTTCAGTTCAATGATAATGTATGGGTTTTATAAGAAACGAGTTGGGGACTTCAATATTCTTCTTTAAGTAAATGAACTAGGTTTAATCGTAGAGAAGTTCAATATATATCAAAGGTATTAGCAAAATATCTTACAGCTAACTCTAGGAAATACTCAAGGGAGGGCTGGTTAACCTAAATGATAAAATATACGAGGACGTACTTTGGATCTTCTGTGATTCGGAACAAGAAGAACAATGATTCAACAGTTTCAGGACGCAAAAGGTTGTGACGATCAGCAGGTTTTATAATTATGTCTTTAGCATATTTAGAATCCTTGTTTCCACCGCCAGGACCACTCCCACTTTCTCCCTGTTAAGAGTAAAATCAAATAATTTAGGCAACAAATTATTATATTAGCATAAGAATAGACGAATAACTAAGACGATGATTCATGATACGTCCAGCACTATTTTTTCATACTGAATGCTTATCTATTTGATCTTTAAAGTCGTGTACAAATGTGTCAAACTTTACTGCATCATCAGAATTTTACTATCCATTGGCATGCACAATGCAATGACAAAAATCTCACCTCCACGTTGAAATACACTATTTCTGGAGCAAGACCAGTAGAAGTTACTGAATACATCTCAACACATGTCTTTGCCAGATCTTCTGCAAGCTTCAAATTTTCTAGATCTTCAAATGAGAGCAAGTTTTCTTTCATAGCCTTCTCCTTTGTAATGCCCTTTGTTGCACCAAGAGCAAGAGTCCCAGGTAGAAAACACACCTGCATAGGAGAGTCACATAACAAACAAAAGTAAAACCCCGGATATTGCAAGCATGAAACTTGTCCTCCTCTTTTGGCATAAGTCAAAAGTAGGAAATGCACTTTTTTCTCTTTTTATTCAAAAGCATCAATAACTAAACAAATCTATGGAAACATTGTGCTTTGGTTTCTAGCAGTCAGAAAGATGCAAGTCTAGTTCATGACCCCAAAGTGCTATGGAAAAAAGGAAACAAAGAAAATATAACGTACCAGGTGATCCATTTTGGGACTGAAAGAACCTTGAGGCCCATAAGGCAATTCTCCGACAAAAATCAATCCGTTGGGCACAGATTTCCTTACAAGAAGGTGCTTCACTCCTTTAACTGATTCCTCATACATATTGTGCAAATATGTCCAATTACTTCCTTGATTCTGAAGCCAGACTTTAATGAGGTACTCATAATAGCTGTCACCACGAGATCCAAGTCTAATGTTCTCTCCGCTAAACTCACCAGAGTCAGGGCTGCAATCATGACAAGTAGAATCCAGAAATAACCTCTGACATACTGACATGATCAAAGTCTTTCTACAGGGAATAACTTTTACATCCTTTTTTGTGCACTTGTGAATGAATTCTCAAGAGCAGCGATGAGGAAGATAAAAAAGTAAAATGAGGGGTATTAAAACATGCTCTGATATGATAGTAGAAACTGTTCAGTAGATATAAGGGGGACAGAAAAAATGAAATGTCAAGAAGGAATTCTAGTAATCAACCCAAATTTATTTGAAAAGGCTTTCTACATTTGCATCTGTGTTTCTCCTTACCCTTCCTTTCCCTTCAACCCAAACCAAACACCGGCAAGATCAATAAAGAGGAACCACTGCTAGTGTGGCAAAATTTATACCCCTTAGTCTTATGAAGCTTGCCTCCACATATGGTTTCTCAAGTTCGTGAATCATTTTTTAACAATTCAAAAAGTTTCAACAGTCCAAACAAATGCTTACTAACATTACTAGGTGCTAGAACCAGCAGCCAGGCAGAAGGCATAATAACAGAAATTTTCAATGCATGTTATTTCAAAATATATGATGGAAAGCCTAATCGTTCAAGGTAATTTTGTGTGCATAGTTGTTGGAAGGATGAAAAATAAATATTTGTCCTTACCTTATGTATATAGGCACCAGTCCCTCCACCTTTGGCAGGGTCTTCAAGTGTTCCAAGACCTTCATAGATTCCACACTATACTTTGGATCACCAGTTAGAGAACTGAGATAATTGAACTCAAGCTGTAGAGTAGAAACTTCAGAAGTACTACTCAGGCCATCGGGAGCAGGATGGGCAGAGCGGTCGCGTAGCACCACATCACTGAAGGGAATGGCAGAAGGACTTGATGTAAAAGCAATTAGCAGATGATCGGCCAATTTCCTTGCATTTTCCAGATAGACTACTGGATTGGTTCCATTTTGTGAAGCATTACTACCTTTTCCACCGCCACTTAAATGATAAGCACTCAAAAGCCCCCCAACAACGCGTATGGTAGTTTCAAACAAATTTACTTGACCTTTTCCATCAATCCTCTCGGGAAGATTTTTTTCAATCCATGAGCCAGCTTCATTAACAACTTCTTCAGCTCCCATTATCATGGCAGTGTCAAGAGCATCAATAATGGTGGCTCCTAGACCCCCTAACCCGTCAACTCCTCTCTGACTCAATGGCATAAGTTCATCATAACCCATCGCATAGTTTTTATAGCCAGACCACGCGTGATTAAAGGCCTCTTTTACCCGTTGTTGCCTGGCCTTCCAGTCGGGTCCCACATTTAAATTGCCGAAGTTATGAATCGATCTATTCCTACTAGTGATTTCATCTGGTGTTAACATTGGAGGAAGCCTTGGCGGCTTTCTCCAAAGTCTTCCTAATCTACCGCTTCCATTTGCAATGAGCTTTTCCCCTTCCTGATCCCCGACATTTTTAGCTGTGCCATCAGTAGAAGGATGAATAGAACTCATTCGGGTCAGCATGAGAAACGCTAAACCACAAATCATTAGTAACATGAGAAACTTTCCCATGCTGCATTTTACACATTCACGTTTGAGATTACTAGTTAACATATTCTGAGTAATGATCTGGAGAAATGAAAAGAAATATCAGGTGAAACTAATTTAAGAAAATACAGCATCAGAAGTGACAAATAGAATAACTCTGAGAAACCTCATCAAATACTTGCTTCTCAGAGGTACTATAAGTGTATGCAACACATTTATACTGTCAATTTCTCTATCCAGTATATGCAGAAATTTAAAATTCTGAGCCCCAAAAGCCATTTAAAAGCACCTAAAAAATTTCTTGTGATCTTTAGATCTAAGGAGACATGTCTACATCTCCAATTCAGTTGAAATTTGATGAACATTGTTACTGCAATCATATATTTTGTAAATTAATTTGTATTAAAGCAATATTTTGCACCATGACTGCGAGTCTTGGATTACACAGATACAGTGTCATGGAGATGTAAATCATTTTAAATCTTTCTCGAGCTGAAATATATTAGATAGTGAATCGCTTTCAACTCGATCCAAATAAACACGGAATAACCAGATCAGATGCGCAACGCAAAGAATTTAAACGACAACAAATCAATAAGAGATCAGACAAACTGAATACACAAAGGAAAGTGCAAACTATGAGATCTAAAAATTTCAGTAAGGACCTTGAAGAAGGATCGCTGGCGAAACTTAGCGTTATCGTAGTGTACATCTTTCATTGAATAGGGTAACGATTTCGACATGCTCTCTTTGATCGAATTTCAGCGAGTGAAATCCGATATTAAAACATACGATATCTGCGTACCTTCGTGTAACTGGGTGATTGTGCGAAAATGGAGGGAGAGAATTTGAGTGTAAGAGCGAATCTATTTGGAATTGCGAGAATTCAGAGGTAAAGCAAATGTTGATTTGTGTTCAGAACCAGAAAGCTTGCCCCTCTCCTCTGTTAGTAAGAATGGGGCTAGTTCTTAGGATTTGTTGCAGAAGGGGAAAGATGTTCCAAGTCAACAGCCAAATTGTCTACGATGTTTAAGTACGGAAAAATAATCAGCGTAATATGTTCTGGATTTGAAACTGGTCTTGATTTGCTGATAATTGTTAATTAAGTGTGTTTGATTGGTATAATTTTTCATTCGAAAAATTTTAAAATTTTGTATTCGTTTGACTTTGTTTTACGTGGAAATTGTACATTAAAGTGATAATTTTTTCCACAATTGGTTATAAAATTTCTTTCCATTGCCAAAAAGTAAAAAAAAAAAAAAAAACGAATTTATCAAAGTTTAGTGTTCATTTGGCTTTGTTTTACATGAAAATTGTTCATTTAAGTGAATTTTTTTTTTTACAATTGGTTATGAAATTTGTTTCCATTGCCAAAAAAATAAAAACGCAGTCAACTGAAAAATCAATTTCCACAAAATTGTTGGGAATTGATTTTCCCCAAAAAAGAGGAAAATCAGGCGCGTGAGCAAGGAGCAAGAAAACAAATTATCATCAAATTTTGGCTCATCAAACATGCCATTGGGTGGGAACTGGAAAAGAAATTCCTAATTTCATAGAATTTAATGCCCATCAAACAGGGCCTTAGAGTTCATTTGATAGGTAAAGGTGAAAAGAAATTCAAATTCCATGATAGTTGAAAAATAAAAACTCATCAAACCCACATGAATTCGTTTTTCGTGAAAACAAAGAAAATGCAGTTTAAAGTTATTGTATTTTGAAATTCGATTTCCATTTCCACGTTGCAATCATACGGTCAAAGTAGAATTCGTTTTCTTCGGATGTGATATTTTTCATGGCATTCGTTGCAATCAAACAGGGCCTTAGTGAAGTTAATGGTGTGATCGATTTTTGTTCGAAATTTTCCGCCCCAATTCATCGAGGGAGATTTTTGATTGATCACTTAACTAATAATATGTTGGATCGAACGTCGAAGTTGTGTAACTATAATCATGTAGAAAGCTTAAGTTAGAACACAGTGATACAGATTTTTATTTTTACTCGTCGTAGTTGAACGTTCATTGCACGTTATTTTGAAATACTTTATAAGTGCTATAAAGAGAATATTTGAAGATGTGTGAATATAAAAAATAGTAAATACAAATTGTTCATGTGGAATGAACTTTTTATTCAATAAGAATATCTTTGTATACAATATTTTTATATGATTAGGAGTATTTGACTAAAACATTTATAGTTTCCATACGTATGATTGTCCATGTGAGAATACATGTTGTGGAAGATTTATTCCGATATGATATTATCTTATGTCGTATTGATTGTCTTGTTGCTCAAGGGATAACTAAAATGACGTGGAGAAAATTTTCCCCAAATACATATACTTTAATCTCAAATGATTCAAAATTGTTCATGATATTTTGAAAAGTCATATCAACAGCTTCAATTGTCGCTCTCTTTACCATTGGAGCTTCATCGTATAAATTCATTTTATCACACTTATATTAAGAACAAAGTTGTTGAGTAAATGGTTCGAAAGAATGTGAAAAGGCTCGGACACACACACACACAAAGTAGAACATCACACGATAATCTTTTTTTGCTACTTGTTTAGTACTCTGTGCGTATGAGGATCCTACTGAAGGTCTTGAGCTCCTTCAAAATCTGTTAAATCTATGGTACATACAACCAAATTATTGTCCACCTAGAAAAATTGAATTTATAATTATTCATAAAAATATCTTCAAAAGAAAAAGTCCGTCAAATAAATTTCAAAAAAGTTGATGAGTAAAAATGTCTAAATTATTCGTGAAAAGGGTTTAAATAGCTAGTTGAGAGATTAATTCATTTACATCAAAACCCATTAGAACAATCAAATACATTCATTAACGTGGAATTTAAATGAATTGAATTAATAAATATAGAAAAAATAATAATTTATATATTCGTGATCTTGAAAATTAATCTGTACAAAAGGGTGTGAACTTGAACTTGAAAAATAATTTGTATCATAAATTAAACGAATATTTTAAAAATAAATAGTGTACATGAACTTTAAGAATTTATTTACTCCTAGATCAATTGAATTGTCCCGAAAATATATAAAGTGTACACGAACTTGGGAGAATTAATCTATTTTGAAAAATTTATCCACCAAACCCACCAATATTTACATACGTACATGTTTGCTAGTGCAAGGCAAAGGCTATGAAGAGGGGTGGAGGATTTTAAAGGAAAATTGTTACTTATTGGATAAATGGTTTAGAAATGTAGAGAGAATTTTTAATTTGAAAAATAGTACATATTCAAAAACGATATTACAGGATTTTAAAGGAGTTAATTGTTAATTATTGGATTATATGAATGGTTTAGGGAATATGGGAGGATTTTTCATTGAAAAATTAATATACATTGAAAAACAAAAAGTAAAGTAAAAATGAAAAGTAAGGTATTATTAAAATAATTGAATTGCAGTAGAGTTATAATCTTCCAAAAAATGATTCTCACATTTCCTTAGGCCTTGTTGATTGTCTCGTAGCTCGCAGGACAATTGAAAGGACCTGGAAAAAATCTTCCTCAAATATCATTACTTTATTCTCAAATGATTTAATACAGTTCATGATATCTTGAAAAATCCTATCAACATCTTCAATTGTCCTTCTCTTTGCCACTGGATCTTCACCGTATAACATTTTATTACACATATATTAAGAACAAAGTTATTGAGTAAATAATTCTAAACAAACTTCTTCCACCGTAGATAGTAGTGGATGGTTGAGTGACATTTGAAATACATCGTGTAATATCATAATGTGAAAAGCTCGAGCATATCATGCAATTATCGTAGAATTCTGAATCTCATAGATTACACCTAGTTTTACAATATATATATATAAACTTTCGACAAATGATGGTGATAGTTTTATTAATATCTCAATCAATTTCTCAACGTACAAGTCTAAAATATCAAGCACAACATCATGCAATAATCCATTTTGTTTTCCTACTACTTGTTTAGTATTCTGTGAATAGGAGGATCCTTTTAAAGCCGTTGAACTCCTTCAAAATTTGCTAAATTTATGGTTCATACAACCAAACTATTGCTCTCCTAAAAAAATAGAATTTATAACTATTCACCAAAAAAAAAAAAAACAATCTTCAAAAGAAAAAGCCCATCAAATAAATTTCAAAAAAGGTGATTAGTAAGATATCTAAATTATTTGTAAAAAAAAAAAAAGGTTTGAATAGTTGAGAGATTAATTCATTTACGTCGAATACTCACAAGAACAATCAAATACAGCAATGAACATTGAATGTAATTAATTCGAATTAATGAATATAGAAAATATAATAATGTATATACTCGTGATCTTGAAAATTAATCTATACAAAAGAGTGTGTACGTGAACTTGGAGAATATTTTGTATCATAAATTAAACGAATAGTTTTGAAAATAAATAAGTGTACATGAACTTTAATAATTTATTTACTTGTAAATCAATTGAATAGTCCCGAAAATATATAAAATGTACACGAACTTGGGATAATTGATCTCTTTTCAAAAAATTATTCCCCCACCAATTACATGTGTACATATTTGCTAGTGTAAGGCAAAGGTTATGAAGATGGGTGGAGGGTTTTAAAGGAATTAATTGTTAATTATTGGGTATTTATTGTTTAGGGGATGTGAGAAGATTTTTAATTGGAAAATTAATACACTGAAAAATGATATTATAGGGTTTAAAGGAATTATTGTTAATTATTGAGTAATATTGTTTATGGGATGTGAGAAGATTTTTAATTGGAAAATAAATGCACATTGAAAAATGATATTATAGGGTTTAAAAAGAATTAATGTTAATTACTGAGTATATGAATGATTTAGGGTATGTGAGAGGATTTTAATTGGATTAATTCATATTTTAAATTAAAAAGTAAGGTAAAAATGAGAAGTAATGTATTATTGAAATAATTAAATTACTGTAGGGTTATAATCGTCAAAAAAAAATTCTTACTTAATGTAATATTTATTATAGAAGGCAAAGACTATAAATAAAGTGGGAGGTTTTAAAGGAATAAATTGTTAATTATTGGGTATATAAATGGTTTATGGAATAAGAGAAGATTTTTAATTGGAAAATTAATACACATTGAAAAATGATATTATAGGGTTTTAAAGGAATTACCAAAAAATTATTCTTATTTGATGTGATATTTAATATGCAAGTCAAATGCAACAAAGAGGGTGGAGGGTCTTAAAGGAATTAATTGTTAATTATTAGATATATGAATGGTTCAGGGAATGTGAGAGTAAAAAAATTAATGCATATCGGAAAATGAAAAGTAAGATAAAAAATGAAAAGTAAGGTATTATTGAAATAATTGAATTGCAGTAATACTAGAATCGTAAAAAAAATGATTCTCACTTGATGTGATATATAATATATCATATAACAAAAAGAAGAGTAAAAATGAGAAGTAATGTATTATTAAAATAATTGAATTACAGTAGGACTAGAATCATCAAAAAAATAATTCTTACTTGATGCAATATTTAATATGCAAGGCAAAGACTATAAAGAGAGGGTGAAAGGGTTTTAAAGGAATTAATTTTTAATTATTGGGTATATAAATGGTTTATGGAATGTCAGGGGATTTTTAATTGGAAAATAAATACACATTGAAAAACAACATTACAGGGTTTTAAAGGAATTACCAAAAAAATGTTTTTTTAAGCAAGGCAAATGCTATAAAAGAGGGGTGGAGGGTTTTGAAGGAATTAATTGTCAATTATTGGGTATATAAAATGGTTTAGAGAATGACAAAGGATTTTTAATTGATAAATTAATACACATTGAAAAACGATATTATAGGGTTTAAATGAATTAATTGTTAATAATTAGGTATATAAGTGGTTTAGGGAACGTGAGAGGATTTTTAATTGAAAAATTAGTACAGATTGAAAAATGGAAAATAAGGTAAAAATGAAAAAGTAATGTATAATTGAAATAATTGAATTGCAGTAGTGTTATAATTACATAAAAAAAAAACGATTCTCACTTGATGTGATTATTTGAATTTTCTATCTATTAAATATTTTATTTTCATTTAATTGAGTAAATTTTTTATTTATGATCTAATTTCTCTATTGTCACGAATTACTCGTCAAGTTTCAAATTGTTTCTAAATATTCACTCGTTTTTGAGATGTGAACTCCATCCATTATTTGTCGAATTCTTTTATTCTTATTGTTGTCGTGTCACATGAAAATCATACATGGTAGGTTATCGTGGTTAAAAAATTACAATTCAACCAAATCATTCAAGTAAAATACTTCATCCCTCACCCAACTTACACTATGATCATGATTTACTCATCAAACTTCAAATTGCTTCTCAATGATAAACTCATCTTTGAGACTTCTCACAACATCCTTCGGATCTAGTTTCCCCCATTGCTAATGTGTTGCATGAAAATTCACATGGCAAGTTATGGTTGTAAAAAAAATTATAACTCATCCAAAGCATCCAACTCACCAAAATCGTAATATGTGAAACGTGACTTCCACGACCCCATAAACTTCTCTTAAAGCTCCAATTGTTTGTCCCCAATTTCAGCCCAAAAATATCTTAGCCCCCTCAATTACTATTTGACCTACGTACAACTAAATTTGTATAAAGACATGGTTGATTATTGAGAAGAATGCGAGAAGCTACTACTTGTAAAATCATATCCCCCAATTGTACCTTCTACTTGCGTCTCTCTTAATCTCTATCTTCCATTTCTGAAAGCTCGTATCCGATTATTTGATGAAGGAAATATCATCAAACTAAGGGCAGATTGAGGAACGAAGTACAACAAACACGAACACGACCTAGAAGGTATTCTAGCCACCGTTGGAGTTCG
The DNA here is from genome assembly GCA_903798385.1 of Fraxinus cuspidata. Lineage (NCBI taxonomy): Eukaryota > Viridiplantae > Streptophyta > Magnoliopsida > Lamiales > Oleaceae > Fraxinus > Fraxinus cuspidata. The sequence goes on from CAIGRP010030646.1 coordinate 10,664, forward strand.
ATGATATTTTCTTCCTCAAATGTCAAACACACGACTGCGAATATGAAATATTGCAATTAGAGAGACGTTGGACAGATGGTGTAATTGGGGGATACAACTTTACAAATAATAGGTTTTTGCATCCTTCTCAACAACAATCAGCCATATCTCAGTTAACAATCTAGTTGTACATGGGTGAGATGGGTGAATTGGCCACTACACATATATGTTTGCTCAATTTGGGAACGAACAATTGGGACTTAAAAAGTTTATGGAGCCGCGTAAGTCTCTTTTTACGTATGATGATGTTGGTAAGTTTGTTGTTTTGATTGAATTGTAATTTTTTTTAATGGTTGTAACTTACAACATGGGATTTTCCTATGACACTTGGTAAAAAGGGGAATGGAATCTAGCGGATGATGAATGCAATACTTAAGAAAGATGAATGACCATTGTGAAGTATTTTGAAGTTTGATGAGTAAATCGTGATCATAGTATAAGTTGGATAAGTGCAAGAATATTTTACTTCAATAGTTTGGTTGAGTTGTAATTTTGTATTTTTTTTAACGATCATAACTAGTTACGTGAGATTTTCATTTGATACATTAGTGTTACACTTATCTAGGCCTTTAAATATGGACATTTGGAATTTTTTATGATTAATTATGGCATAATCTCGTGTATTTATTGTTTGTTAGGTAAAACTTAATTGTTGAATGTGAAATGAGTAGAAAGAGACAAAATCGATGAAAAACGCCGGTTTTCAAAGTTTGGTGATCAAAGTGAAAATATCCAATAATTGATTCGAACTATAAAACAAGGATTAAAACAATGTGTACTCAAGGGCCCAAGGCCTTGCACATGCAATGTACCACTTTTCACCACCTATAAGTACGAGACAAAGGCGTTACGTTCAAGGCATTTCTCTTTACCCTATCACATTACAAAATTCATCAAGAAGAAAATGTCAATTCATTGTAAAAGATCGACCTAGCAAGGAACTAAAGGAAAATTACATCACGAACTTGAAGATTTAGAGCTTGGAATTGAAGATCAAGATTTCTTGTATTCATTCATGTTTCAAGTGACATCTTTTTATTATTGTTCTTGTAATACTCTAGAAATCATTCTTGGGTAGATTATTGTTTGTATTGGATGAAAGATGAAACCTATATTTTTCCTATTTTTAATTCAAAGACTGGTAGTTATCCCCATGTTCGATGAAAATAAAATTTGAGATTTTAATCCAAGGCAAAGTCAACAATTAATTTCAAACACACATTCATGGAACCCACAACTTTTTAACCACACATTTCTCAATTTATATTAAGATGGACTAAAAATCTGATTGTAATCTCCATCAATCAGGAGCTTAGTATATTTTTTATTTTCTTGATTAATCTTGCATACTTTGTTGCATTACTTGATTGTTTGGGTACTAATTAGGTAATTGATTACTTGTCGTAGTACTGAAAAATTTTCAGTAAGTTAGAGTTTTGTAAAATTAACATGTTTGCAATTTATGATATGAATAACATGTATGGCGTGTGCAATCATATTGATAATCATGTATTTGAATGCATTACGTTGCTTATAAATTTGCAATAGGAATATGATTGGGGTGTGCTTAAAATATGTTTAACTTTCTAAGAAAGTTAAATATAATTGAATTATCGATTATTAAAAACACATAAATATCACTAATTACGTAGGTTAAGAAATGAAAATGATAAGTGGATTCATAGGTTCAATACATTCATCAATTCATTCATATAAAACAACGCATTTATATAATCTATAGAATAATTTGGAATAAATAAAATAATCTTTTTTGTGTTACAACATTCGAATTTAATTGTAAATTAATACAATTTGCTTTAACATTATTTCATGTGAGATGATACTCTTAACTCATCACATTATTACTTATTAACGATCTCGATGCACTTTTAAATTTTGCATGAACATTAAGCAACAAGGGTAACGGATCTGACGGAGGATAAATGGAGTGCAATGTCACAAAGATTGTATCATTGGCAAGCAATTGGAAGTTTAATGAATAAACTATCACCATACCGTAAGTTGATTGAATAATGAAATGTTTTACTCCATTCAACTAGTATATTTATCTTTATAAAAATAAAAATAAAAATTGGACAAAAAAGAGGCTGAAATAAAAAAAAAAATGGAAAAAAGAAAAAAAGGGTTGACTATCTTTCTTTCCCGACGATTGAAGATTTGGATCGATACATCATACACACGCACACATCGCTCTCAGTGTGTGCGTGAGTGTAAGCGATTTTTCAAATGTCTGGAGAGCCTTTACCGACTCGCTGGTCTTTTCAGGTAACTGATTTCATTTTTATATCTTCGATATGAATGCAATTTATGTGTGTTTTCAAATGTAGATTTATGTATTAGAAGTTAATTACGGTGAACCGGGAAGTTGTTTGTGTATGTATTTGAGTATCTACTGGCATTTTTGTAGATCAAGGTATAATTAAAGTTGCGCAAGGTATCAGTGCAGGTTAAAATCTCTGATAAATTTCGCTTTGAACTTCGACGATTGCGTTGGCCTTATGATTCCTTAAAGTTATTGACCATTAGATTAACTTTCCTTTCTGCTTTTACTTGTATTGGTGGTTATATCGTATGTATCTTAGAGCTCGATTACACAAAAAATTCTTGTGGTTTATTTATGTTCATAGAAGCACAAGTTACCAGTTGTGCAGTGCTCTTCTGGGATGCAAATTGCGTTAGAATTTCATTAATCATTTGCTAATGTTTATTGGCCATTGAAGTTACTTTCTTTTCTGTTTTTTCTATATTGATGGTTAAATAATTGATGAATGTCTTTTGTTAATTTCAATCTCAGAATGTCTGAACTTAAGCTGCAATGGTTTTACATTATACTTCTAGGAAGAAAACTGCACTTCCCTTTATTATCCGGTCGTCGATTTTTTTTTTTTAATAGAAATGTATAAGTCGTCTGATACTTGCTGACCTTCGGAGTTTTATCATTTCATTCAATTTTTGAAAGTTATTTAATTGGTATTACGAATATGCTTATTTATGTAGAATTTCTTTTTGCTATACATTTAGGAATTTAAGTTGTTTTATGATATGAAGTTTGGGAGGAAGAGAGACCCCAAGGATAAAGATGCGGCTAAAAATAATGAAACTGCGCGTAATGGGAATTCTTCCAATGTGATATCAAATGGAAGTGGGCACGTGAAAAATCCATCTGAGTTGTCCATCTACGAGCAGTATCGTAATCAGGTACTCTGTTCACTGTTCATCTAAAGGAAGTGAGTGTGTTGGTTGTATGGTGCTCGGCTATTTCAACCTTCTTTTATTTGTTGTGCTCAAGGATCGAGGGATTTTAAAGCACAACAATGGAGTTTCTTCTGCTGGAGTTGATGAAAAACCGTATGACTTACATGACTTTTTTTTTTTGTGTTAATTATTTAATGTCATTGCTTTGAGTCTAAAAATGCTGTTTTACGAAACAATTATATATGCTTTTAGTTGATTTAGTGGTCTCTTTCAAGCTATAAAAAGAGCAGCCAACCCGCATCTTGCCCTCATCAAACTGCATGTTTCTGTTGGTACAAACACAGTCAATTAGGATTACCACCATAAAATTGAAATGACCCAACTTCAAGATGTGTACAGATGTTGTGGACGATTTAGTCCTAGACAATGTCCATTATTACTCTTTCATGCTAAGCAGGTTATCTTCCATTTGGTAAAACTCAGTAGACTTTGCAAAATTCACCTATCAAAAGAAAAGGAAGGTTCAGACTAAGAGCACGCCAAGAATGATGTTCACATGGCTACGCATTTTTCAATTCATATCTTTATATGCATGATACGAGTTTTCTGTGAAATGATGAATGCATTTTAATCAGGGTAGATCCTCCTTGGTAGACACATCAATTTGGTCACTTAATTTTTTGAGTTTATGGTATACGTTGCTGAGTATGGTGTTGAGATTGGATTTTTTTTCTTTAGTAAAGTAGATTTTTATTCATTATATCAACTTAGTACTCTTGATAGCATATACCAAGACTTCATCCTCTCCTCCCAATTCCACTTCAAATTGATGAGCTGGAGATGATGGTATAGCAAGGCATCATGCTAATATCGCCAACATTGCATCGTATTGGAAAAAACTAATTGCATGCCTTTATTCATGAAGGGAGGGAATGTGTGAATCAAAATAATAATACTAAAAAGTACTTCATTGCTATACTGTACAACTAAAATCTAGGATGCACCAACACCCTCGGGGATTGGCGGGTTGGGTTCGATTACGTGTCAAACACCAACACGTCATAGATACATGTTGGAAATGCTTAGAGGCGCGTCCAAACTATTTATTTGATTTTATACAGTAGACAAGTCACTCTCATATTGCCCTTTGACAACGCACGATAGCGACATGTCATAAACATCATGTGGTGTTTTCAAATTATTATTTTTTTGTATAGTTGAACAAGTCGTCGACAAGCTAGGAAAGTCGTCTACACGAGTGGGAAATCTAGGTGGCATGTCCGAGTTATTGTTTGCTTTTGTACTTTAGAACATGCCGTACGACAAGCTGGAAGGTACATTGTCGACACGCTTGAATTCAAGAAAAAAAATCTTTACATTATAAATAATAAAAAAATGAAAAAAATAATATTATTTTAATCAGCGTGTCAGGGCATGCCATGTTGGTACTTTTTTTAAATATTGCGTGTCAACGTATCTATGTCGTGTAATGTTTGACATTCGTGTTCATGTCGGTGCTTACTATACTAAAATTCAGTGCTGTATGGTACAACAAAAGTTTGCACAAAATACCAGGGCCTTTCACCTAACAGCACTGCATCAATATGTTCTGCTTCTCAAGATAGGATTATTTCTGTAGCATCTCTTTCCTATTTAGGTGTTTGCTGACATTTACTGTTCACTTTTTTCAGGCAGGAGTCTCTACTTCCTCCTTTTGAGTCAGCTGAAATGCGTACCTTAGCAGAGAGTTTAAGTAGGTAATTGATGACACAATTGGCTAGAGACTTACGACAACCAATTAATTTTACTAGTTGAATTTCATTCATCTGACTGACTCGATAACTTTCACTGAGAACTATGAATGATGTCTTGTTTTTTCTTTGCAGGGATATCATTCGCGGTAGTCCAGATGTTAAATGGGAAAGCATTAAAGGGTTAGGGAATGCCAAACATCTACTCAAAGAAGCAGTTGTAATGCCCATAAAATATCCAAAGTAGGTCTTGTCATCGAGCACCTTTTTTCATGCTAAAGTTACAGGAAAGAAGTTGAAATTTATTGATTTATTTTCAGATAGCTAGTCAAAGGTCAAAACTTTGTGTATGATACGTTAATCGTCATTGGGGAGATGGGGTTTTTCAAGTAGCATCACATGAGATGCAGAATATATAAATTTTAGGTTCTTATTCAACTGTAACTAAAATTCTCTTGACACTTCTTCTAGGTATTTCACTGGTCTTCTAACACCATGGAAGGGTATTCTCCTATTTGGACCCCCAGGAACTGGGAAGGTTTGTCCTCTACCTCATTTCTTTCTATCACTCAGTTGATGATCATGACCTCCAAAAAATTGATTTTGAGTTTGTAAAATACATTAATGCCGATAAAGGTCATTCGCTAATCTTAGTTTCTTATGCAAGTTGTTCTATTGCCTGATCAGATGAGATTTGAACTGAAGATTAGAAATCAGACTAAGAATCCTGCAAAAGTGAAGCTTCGTTCCCTTGTTGATTAGTATATAGCTGATATAAATTGAGGACGAAGAATTTTGGCAGAGATTTTAATATTAATTATTATACAATGTGACTAAAAAGGCAATCAATTTTGAATTAGAGTTACGAAAGAAATGTTTTGAAATAGAACTACGTAAATTAGTATGTAGGTGACTTCCTATAGTATATGCTTTTTGTATATGATATCAATATAAACGATGAGAGCAAAAAGGCAATCAATTTCAATGTAGAGTTATGGAAGTAATATAACTAATCAGAAGTCGAGAGAGTAAGATTCTTGGAATGTACTTCTAGTCAATATGACAATGTAGATGTACTGGCATGGAAGTTCCTGTTTTCAGTCATTCTATGAAAGCTTATTAAAATTGACAGTTTTGATCAATAACGGTATTTCTTATGCCCCTGTTCGACAACCATTATTTTGAGTAAAATGAGTTTTGAATAGTGATTTTTTGGAGATTGTGTGGTTAAAAAATATGGAAAAATTTTGGGTTTACGTGCAAAATATTTTATTGTGTAAATGTGTGGTTAAAAATGAGTATGAGAATTAAATAGTTTTGAAATAATGGTTGTCAAACGAGGGCTATAATCAGAACCATTTTTCATTTTTGCAGACTATGCTAGCAAAAGCTGTTGCAACTGAGTGCAATACCACATTTTTCAACATTTCTGCATCATCAGTTGTCAGCAAATGGCGAGGTATGGTGTTCTGGCTTGTCATGTCTCCTAAACACAGCTTTGTGTGACTTTTGATCAGCTGGTTGAATCTTATTGTGATATTCCTTTTCAGTTACTTTCACTCTTTTTTTAGCCTTAGATGGGTATGCTTTTGTTGTGGCATGAATGAGTAAGGGAATATTTTATCGACAAGTTTGTGTGAAATTAACTATAATGGTATATCTATTGTAACTACGATTTCTTTGCTAATATAAAATTTAGTTTAGTAGTTAATTAACTCGTTAATATCTCAACGTATGTTTGAATATGTTTTTTGTGCCATCTTTGGATGAAGTTCTGCTATTTTATGAAATAATAAGTAATTTGTTTTGCTTTTTCCTCTTTTTAGTCTTAAATTTCTTCAGATCGTGTTATTTGAACTGTAGTCCCTTGAGATTGCTGAGATTCTTTTCCAGTTTTGTGAAACTTCATGGATTTGTAAACATTGAGTAACAGCAGACCCAATTTTAGGATTTTGTTATCACTGATGAGAAAAGTAGATACCCCACTTGGCATCCATCTTACTTTTGATATAATTCTTTTGAATTGTGTTGCATTTCAGGTGACTCGGAGAAATTGATTAAGGTATTATTTGAGCTGGCTAGGCATCATGCTCCATCAACTATATTTCTTGATGAGATTGATGCAATTATCAGCCAGCGAGGTGAAGGGCGCAGTGAGCATGAAGCTAGCAGGCGTTTGAAAACTGAGTTGCTCATACAGGTGATACATTATACCTACCAGTGCAAGAATATATAGAAGGGGAGTAGTGTTGGCACACCAAATTAGCTTTCAGCATTCTGTCATAGTGAGTGACTTGTGGACAGCCACAGGCTAATTGGGAGCTCCAGTGACATCCTCATTTATAAATTGATTAATTTGTAAATAGATAGAAATGAGTGTTAGATAAGTGCATTGTACTTGTGACTCCATTGGAATGTGTGGTTGAACCTTTCCAAAAACTAATGATTGGGACTATGATTGCAGATGGATGGTTTAACTCAGACGGATGAACTTGTTTTTGTCTTGGCGGCAACAAACCTCCCCTGGGAACTAGACGCGGCCATGCTCAGACGTCTCGAGAAACGGGTATATATATATTCAGATGGGCTGATGCATCATTTGTCATGAGACACAGACATTAGATCTTACAAGAACAATTGTTGTTAGACAAGTTTCTAGTTAAAAAGGCATTTAACTGCCAATTAACCCAATCAAATCCTCCTCTCTCTTTTCTTCTTCATTTTGTTGAAATCATAGTGTTTCTAGAAAAAATGTGGTGCCATTTTCGACACTCCAAATTCAAGCTATTGGTTTTTTGCAATAAAAGGTTGTTAAGCTAGATACATTCCATTAAAAAAGAATAGCAACCGCATCCGGATTTACCCGGGTGGCGAACCAGGGGGGAAGGCCACCACTCTTCAGTCGGGCTTCGCCCGGACACCCGAGTCACCAAAAAAATAAAATAAAATAATGGCAGGGAATTGAAGGTCTCAATGATTTTTTAATTTCCTACAATATTCACTTAAAAATATTGACCTTTTTTTCTTTTCCACGTGATATAGATCCTTGTACCTCTCCCGGAACTAGAAGCTAGAAGAGCCATGTTCGAGGAATTGCTACCATCAAACTTTCAAGAAGAGAAACTTCCTTATGATTTGTTGGTGGAGAACACTGAAGGTTTTTCGGGTTCCGATATTAGGTTATTGTGCAAAGAGGCTGCAATGCAGCCCCTGAGACGGCTAATGGCACTTCTCGAGGACAAACAAGAACTGGTACCTGAGGATGGTATGTCTCTTAATCACTACCAATAGAAATACAATATTGGAGTTGTCTGAAGAAATAAAGCTAAAGAGAAAACATTAAAAAGACTGAGGCATATTTGGTAGTTATATTGGACAGGTCTATACAAGAGACGTGACAAAGTTCGCCAATTGTCCTTTTATCAGTTCACTGTAACAAACATGCTGCGAGTGTTGCTGATGCTTACACTGCCATGTATACAATTATAAAAGCCATTTATTTCAAACTTCAGCATAGGAGCAAAAATTAACCTGAACATAATTTTGTGACCATGGTACTTCTTGATTCTTCTCATTATTGACAAGTGTCCACTAGAAAAACTTGGTATTTATATCTTTTGAAAGAAGTTCAAATGTTGTGCAGCATGATAAAACATACATTATCTGCTTATTGTATTTAAATGTTTAAAATGTGCAAAGTTGCAAAGGAAAGGGGTTTAGGTTTCTATTGCTCCTTTTAGCTCCAAAAGTTCTTGATGTAATTCATATTTATATTTTTTTCCCAAATTCTGACAGAAGTATGGGACTTATAAATATATGTACTTTCATCAGTAATATTTTTTTTCTCACAAGTAGAACATTTTTTTGAAAGATGGTTATTAACTTTCAAATTTTTCATTTTTCAAATTTATAGGGTTGTCGTCTTAGCTTGGCTTTGAAGTTTTCACGTTATGCGTAATTTGATAACAAGGACAAATGTTTGCATTGATCTGGTCACATAGTACTTCATGTTTAATTCTCTTTGCTTATAGATAGGGTTAAGGTGTTATCTATAATTGATGCACTAGTATGTTGTGATTGACACGCAGAGTTGCCCAAAGTTGGACCAATTACACATGTAGACATTGAGGTGGCTTTGAAGAACACTAGACCATCTGCTCATCTCCTTGCTCATCGCTATGTGAAGTTTAATGCCGACTATGGCAGCCAAATACTCCAGTGAAGGCACACAGTCCGATTATACTATGTTGTTGGATTTATTAATGTTTTTATTGTTCTGTATTTTCATATCGAGTTTAGAGTCCAGTAAAGCTCAAATGATGTTTCTGTTCTAACTGTTTACGGTGAAGAATAGAGCAAAATAAAACAATTTGATTAATATGGGCTATAATATGATACTCTTGCCATGACCATATTTCATATTAATTTGATTATGTAATTAGTATAGTATATGTCCTCAATAGGTAACATTATATATAAATCGAGTTTAATAGAGTATCTCTTTACAGCTATGCTACAAGTACAGAAAAATTAACAATTTTTTTACAAAACAACGCTTGACAATTTTCCATGGGTTTTGACCCAATAATGATAGAAAATACACCATACAGGTGCTGCTAATATAACACGTGTATGATTTTTGTGAATAATTCATCTCTTTAAATTCAAAATACCACATCAGAATTTATGGATATAAAATTATATATACAGGAAATAATTGGAGTTTACACGAAGAACTGTTTGTTGCATTATGCACAACATAGGAACAATTTTCCACCGTGGGCATTTGGAGAATATCGTAGACGCGTCCGACCATCTTAAAGCCTCTAAATAAGTGGGATAAGTTGCATATTCACCAACCTTTGTTTTTAATCGTATGAAAGTATTAAGTTTCGCCATCCATGGAGTAAGATGTATCAAGCACTAAAACAACAAATATTTTTATATTTTCGTTTAATGCAAATTATCTAACAACCCAAGAAAATCGTTCACCTCAACCTTGCGCCTACCTCTGTTCGTGTACTTGTCACCTTGATTTCAAATTCCCCGTCAAACCCTGATCAGTGGCGGACCCAGCACCCGGCCGGGGGGGCGGCTACGCGTGCTGGGCTCCGGCTGAACTTTGGGAAGAAAACCGCCGACGCGCGGCAAGCTGTGAAATTCTGCAATTACTTCATCTTCCCCGGCGGCTATGGGCGTGTGGGCTATGGTAAGTTTGTTGTTATTGTTTAATTGGTTGGGCCGTGTCATTTGGCCCAATACATTATATGAAGGCCCAGCCCAGATGTTTCAAATTTTTTTTTTTTTAATGGAGTTGCTGTTGGGCTTGGGCTATTTATTTTTAGGCCCACTAATGAATTAAATGTAT